>PQXN01000081.1:0-129235 GCA_004786275.1 Botryotinia convoluta | reverse complement strand
AATTCCCCCTTCGGACGAAGGGGACAGACAGAATTACAATACTTTTATAACCCCATATGCTTTTGTGTATACACCACCTTACCAGGTCAACCCAACAATTGCATTAAAAGCTGCAAGGTACTTGGAAATACTATTTCAAACAAAACAATACTCCTACCGATTACAGCTAGTTGACAAACAATTAACAAGATCTAACGGAAAGATTTTGTAGGAGATAATCCTAGTACGAATGAGTATAACCCAGCATACAAAGGTTATACAGCTTGATATTATACTATTAGACCAACAACAGATTATCTTAGAAATGCTATAGTTAAAAGCATATAATCCAAAAATAGATTGGGCACAAGGAATTGTGATATTTGATTAATACAAAAGCAATCACAGGGATACGCTAGAGACATTTGTGAAACGTAATACACACCAAGGAGAGTTGAATACGAACAACACTAGCGATGTAGGACACCCAATCCAAGGTCCTTTATTAAAAGCGAAGGCTAGTACACTTCCTTTACAAATGCAAAAGCCAATGATATAGTACGAAATCGTAATCAAGGCAAAAGAAAAGCTTACAATACCAGAATAGTACAAGAAATATGAATATGTTTTTAAAGAATCAGGGATCCATAAGGCTTTACTAAAACATAAGCCATGGGATTACGAGATAATATTGAAGGAAGACAAGATGCCTATGTATACCCCAATTTATTTAATATCAGCCAACAAGCTAAAAATGCTTAGAGAGTATATCGACGATAATTTAGCTAAGGGATGGATCAGGGAATCCGTGTTCCAAGTGGCCAGTCCAATTATGTGGGTATCCAAGAAGGATGGACCCGATAGATTAGTTGTGGACTATAGAAAGCTTAATGCACTTACTAAGAAGGATCGATATTCACTTCCATTAGCTATGGAATTAAGAGATTGATTAGGCGGAGCTACGATATTCACTAAGATGGATCTATGTAATGGGTACCATTTGATAAGAATAAAGAAAGGTGAGGAATGGAAAATCGCTTTCAAAACAAGATACGGTCTATACAAGTATTAGGTTATACCATTTGGGCTAACCAATGCGCCAGCTACTTTTATAAGGCTTATAAACAATGTGTTGTTATAATATTTGGATACTTGTTGTATATACTACTTGAACGATATCCTAGTATATTCGAACAATAAGGTTCAACATATTAAAGACATTAACAATATCTTCAAAAGTTTATCTAAGGCAGACTTGCTATGTAAACCAAGCAAATACGAATTCCATATTATAGAAACAGAATTCTTGGGATTCACTGTATCAAGTCAAAAGCTTAAGATAAGCAAAAATAAGATTAAAGCAATATTCGAATAGAAACAGCCAACTACAATTAAGGAAGTACAATCCTTTTTAGGATTTGTTAACTTCTACAAAAGATTTATTAAGGGTTATTCAGGGATTACTATACCCTTGATCATATTAATCAGAAAAGATTAAGGAAGTTTCGAATAGATTGTTAAGATATAAGAGTTATTTAATACACTCAAACAAATAGTGATAAAAGAACTAATATTGTTGACTTTTGATTCAGAGAAAGAAATCATAATGGAAATGGACTTCTCAGATTTCGCTATAGAAACAGTTCTGAGCCAACCAGGCTAGAATGGAAAATACTAGCCAATTGTATTCTACTCTTGAAAACTATCACTAGCCAAGTTAAATTACAAGATATATAACAAAGAACTACTAGCAATAGTCAATGTATTTAGAGAATAGCAAGTATACTTAGAAGAATTGAAGTATACAGTATAGGTATATATAGATTATAAGAACTTGGTTTACTTTACTATAATGAAGCAATTAAACAGACAACAAATCAGATGATCGGAGACCATAGCCAACTACAACTTTAGAATTTCATATATCAAAGAATCAGAAAATGCTAAAGCTAATACTCTTAATCGAAAACCAGAATATCAAGAAAACAAAACGTACAAGTCATATACTATATTCAAGAAAGACAGCGAATTATTGATTTATAATATATCACAACTTACAGTAATACATCTATTGAAAGACAACCATCTTAGAAACCAAATCCAATCACATTACAATAAGGATATTATAGCTATTTGTATATATAAGACTATAGAATTAGGATTCACTATAGAAAACAAGACTATATACTTTCATAGGAAAGTATACATTCTGAATCAAATGATCAAGGAATTTGTGATAGAACAATATAAATTGTTGGCACATGGATATCAAGGAATTGCAAGGATATTTACAAGAATATAGGAAATCAATTACTTCCTACGAATGAGAATGATAGTTAAAGAAGTTATTGGAAATTGTAATACTTATATACAAAATAAGTTATTATGATATGCTCTATATAATGAGCTTCAAACCCCAGATATACCTTCTCAGCTATGGAAATCTATTATATAGGATTTTGTAGTCAAACTATCACTTTCAAAGAATCCTACTACAGGAATTTAGTACAACGCGATACTCAATATAATAGATAGGCTAACGAAATTTGCATATATAATATCATTCAAAGAAATATAGGATACTGAGCAATTAGCATATATATTCCTTAGGATTATAGTAAGCATACACAGAGTACCAGATGAGATAGTCTCGAATCGAGACAAGCTTTTTACCTCGAAATTCTGGACTACCTTGCTAGCACTTATAAGTGTTAAGAGAAAGCTGTCGACAGCCTTCCACCCACAAACAGATGGTCAAACAGAAAGGATTAATCAGACAATGGAAGCATATCTTAGATGCTATGTAAATTATCGACAAGACAATTGGGTAGAACTATTGCCCATAGCACAATTCGCATATAATACATCGAAAACGAAAACCACAAAGATAACACCAGCACACGCTAACTTTGAGTTTAATCCTAAAGCATACCAAACACCGATACTACAAGAAGTTAATACCGAATCAGCAATAATACAGATCAAACAATTGAAAGATTTGCAAGAGCAGCTCGCTCTTAATCTAAGATTTATATCATTCAGAATAGTAGTATATTACAATACGAAATGTAGTATGAAACCTATATTTAAAAAGGGGGATAAAGTTTATTTGCTATAACAAAACATTGAAATCAAAAGACTAAGCAATAAACTCGATTACAGGAAACTAGGACTATTCAAGATTGATAAAGTAATAGAAACGGTTAATTATCGATTGAAATTATTAGATACAATAAATATTCATTTAGTATTCTATATATCCTTACTCGAACCAACACCACCAAGAACGCCAAATGCACTATTTACAGAAATCGAACCAGTTAACCCCAATGCTATATACAATGTTGAAATAAT
Source organism: Botryotinia convoluta (assembly GCA_004786275.1). Taxonomy (NCBI): domain Eukaryota; kingdom Fungi; phylum Ascomycota; class Leotiomycetes; order Helotiales; family Sclerotiniaceae; genus Botryotinia; species Botryotinia convoluta. The sequence goes on along the minus strand of PQXN01000081.1, from coordinate 125,902 downwards.
ACTAGATTATAAATACATTAGAAGCAAAATCAAATATTTAATCAAATAGTTGGACTACCCACATTCGGAAAACATATAGGAACTCAAAAAGGATCTCAGCTGCCCTGAAAAGTTACAAGCATTTCACTTGAAGTACTTACATCTGTCAACAAAGCCTCAAGCTTAGCATCAGACAACGAAGGCAATAAAGAATCGAAGAAGTCGAAGGAAGAAGAATCACTAGGAGTAGGCGCAGCTGCGATATTTGCCTTTTCCTTTTCCATATATTCCTTTTCCAGTCTTTCCTTTTCCTTCAAAGCGTCAAGCTCTTCCAGCATACGAATATCATAACGAATCATTTCTTTCTTTTATTTTCGCAGGAAAGCTTATTGTTTACATAAACGAAGGATCTTAGTTATGGCCTTTTCCTCTTCTTGACGAAAGCGTTCTTGCTAGCGATCCAGAGACTCGTAGGTCGATATAATTTCAGGACCAAAAACACAATGACCTTTTTTATTACAGATACACTCAGCACAATGTCTCGATTTAGAGGTATCAATCAAGCAACAACAGTCAGAAATAATACACGATAAACAAGGACCTCGCTTGATACCAGAATGTTCAACTCGATGGGCTAGGGAAATAGTGGAGTGTACAGAGGTTAATAGTACTGGTGGCATACTGTAAGAATAAAACAAACACTCTTTGAAATAATATATCAACATGGGGAATCCCGCTATATAGACACTTGGGACAAGCGCTAGTCTAGGAAGGGGATAGTGTTACAGAGGTACTCGCACTGCAATATGGATTATAAGATAAATCTAAGGCCTTAGTGTTGAGACCTATGGAAACAGCGCTATAAGGATAATCGGATTAAATAATAACTAAAGATAGCAATAATCAAATGAGTAGTTAGCGATTAAAAGATAAGTACCTATCTTTTGTTATTACCTACTTTACAATAAGTATAGAATAAGCAATAGTCACAGATCGGCTAGAGAGCATAGATTAAATAAGCGATAGTATTATTATAAGTCATAAGATAAACATTATATAATCAGAAAACCGATTTGTCGAAATCGGCTTTACAGTAATCGATTTGTTGATTTATAAGATACAAAAATCTATATAAGGGAATGGGTTTCATTATAATATAGAGCTTCATGCTCAAAAACAATCATTAGTTTCATTACTATAGTTACAAGAATTGCAACCAATTACAACCTTATCGAATTCCTACTTGAAGTCTAGTCTAAACCACTCCGAGAGATCTCTAGACACTTCCACGTGACCCTAGAGGCAGCTCCCGTAACACTGCCTGGAGATTAGCTATCTCAAATCACTCGAGAATACATTTTATATAATCTTTATACTTATCTTTATTTTCAAAGTATATTAGAATATCATTTAGATAAATAATACAAAAGTCATCTAAATAGTCAAAAAGGATATTGTTCATATATTATTGATAAATTGCAAAGCTATTTATCAGTTCAAAAAATAGAACTTTGTATTTGTAAGAACTATATCAAATACGAAAGATAGTATATTCTTTAGAAATCGGATTTATACGAATGCAATAGAACGCCTATCGAATGTTTAACTTCGTATATACCTTTGCACTAGCGAGTTATACGAGTGTCTTGTTAATAAGAGGTAATGGATATCTATTTTTGTGTATTAAAGAATTAAATAATCGAAAGTTTATATAGAATCTTAAGCTTTTATTTGGTTTTTTTATAAAAAGGATTAGCATTGCGAATAAGACTTGACTAAATTCTATAAATCCTTTTGCAAGATTCTTAGTGATATATTCTTTAACAACTTTAAACTACTCAAGGGATATTTTGTACAGAGGACTATATTTGAGAGCTTTTTCACTCTCTTCTTCCTATATGATTTTGTAGTTATACAATCGAAAGGGAAATAAAATATTGGACTCACACTTAGAGAACACTTAATAGTATTGCTAATAAGCTTTAGAGATAAATAGTTCTATTTCAATATCTACGATAATGTAATTGAGAATAGTTAAAGTCTTTGATTCGGAACTTTTCAAAGTGGTGATTGTGATTGAGATATAATGATCGTTTTCTTAAATAGATTTACCAAATGAAATAACATTATTAATCTTTACACAAATAATTGTAAAGATCTTATAATTCTTACTTTTCTTATAGGTGAATTGAAATTGTATTAGCTTGAATATATAAATATCGAATATATTGGATATACAAAGTGAAAGAGATTCATATATTGTTTGAATAGAGATTTGATTAAGAACAGATTTCTTTCCTAGATTTACTGGAATCTGAGCTTCAATAAATATTGTTTTTATTATATCAATCTCTTTTGGAAATATAATAAATATCTTTGATATAATCATTACTAAGCTTTACTATTTGTTATCTAATTAATAGTATATCTAATCCAATCAGACATTTCGATTATCTGCATCTTTCTATCTCAAGCGACTGATTTTAGGGTTTTGAAAGCTGTTCCTAGTTAAAAGTACATTTTTTGATAAGGAAATAGTAGGAGGACGTTTTACAGGCCAATCAAAATATCGATTAAAACAATTTAGTTTAACTCGAGTCTCTATTAACTATATATGATCTAAAATCATACTATATAATCCTAAATCGGTAATAAGAAATGATAAATAGGATTATTGTTAAGCGTTAATAATAAAATTAAGAAATATATAATGAGTGATAATCTTGTCTTTTATATTATTGTAGCTTTTGACTTCAATAGGGGGGTCAAACAGCAAAATATAGAGTTTAAATATAGGAAATAGTACTATAAGAAGTGTCTTATCGATAAAAGCAAAACTATTTGCTTTGAAGTCTATAAGAGATTGAGTTTAGAATGAATATCTACTTTTTGAAAGTATATAGAGTAGATTTATAGAATCATCTTTTATTAGTTTTATCAAATCAAAGAATCTTATGTTCTGGATTATATTTAGAAGAAAACTTCTATCTAAGTATTTTGATTTAAATATTGATCTTCAGTATTGCAAGCGGATTCGATAGTTTCTATTTATACTTTTAGGTTTATACCTTTCTCAATTCTTTTCTTAGTATTATAGAAATCCTTATAATACTTTTGGTTTTCTTTAGTTTCTTGGATTTCAGTTATAGTATTAAAGTTACTTATGTGTAATATTGAATTATAATTAATTTTTGGAAAAAGAGAAGTAGTACTACAATTGAAATTGTTTCTTGAGGAGGGAGTAGTATTTGGTTTAAAGATTTCTGTATAGCTGTTTAGGGTGTAAGGGGGATATGGGGTATAAGACTAAGAAGATGGGATAGAGTTGTAATATATTTGGAAAGTGTTTCTAAATGCGTTTTATATAAAAGTACTATTAATAATTTTCTTGATTAGAGTTTCTTTAATTTGTTTGTGATAATTATACTCTCAAATAATAACTTTGAGTTTGTTGATTTTCATAAGCTTATTAACAAGATTATTAACTGTAATATAATCCTTGATATAGAGATTGATAGTTTATCAAAGGAAATCGGAAATCTTTTTTTCCAAATTGCAAAAGAGAGTCTTGTTATTAATAATTTTCATTTGTATAGTAAGCAATTGGAACTTTTAGTATTATACTACAAAATTACTTTGTTGAGTATTATTAGATATAATCCAATATTTATATTTAGTTTGTATATGATCGGCTTCAGTAGGATTCTTATAAATTGCTACAAGTTTATCAATTAATTAAAATCCTATTAAGAAGGAAACTTGGGTATACAGAAAGTACAGATATTGTTAAACTTCTCCTTCCATCTAATCTATCATATAAAATTGATATTGTAATTCCAAGACGAACAATATCACATATAGCTCTAGTCACTCTATAACCAATAACTACTATAGACTTGCCTTTAATTCCACACCATCTTTAAGTTTTGATAAGGGATTGATGGGCTTCAGAATATACAGCCTTTCCATAAGAATAGTATCGGATCAAAAATGGAATACTTAATAAAATAATAAGTCGCGATTGGGTACAACTTTTGGCAAGTGAATACCTTTTTTTGAATAAGAGCTAGATCATCCCGAAGTATATTCTCGAAAACGATTTTTCTTTTTTCCAAGTGTAAAGATATCCTACTCAACAGATTTTATAGGAATATTAGGAGTCCGGACTCCGTTCTTTATAAGGAAAGCTACATAAGATTATTAAGAGATAATATGAAATAGACTAGCAATACTTTACTTAGCAATTAAATACAATTGTAATTGAATAAAAGCTTCTCATAAGTCTACAACTTCTTTTATTAAGATTATAATCAATTACTCTTGTTTATTGATTTATAAATTGCTGTCCTGAAATAACTAAATGTTTCCCTTTTCTTTGTCCTTTCCTTTTCTATCAATATTAATACTAGAACTTAAGACAATATTGTTATTGCTTTTGTAAATCTGCTCTGGATTGATCTAAATAGATAAACCAGCTGGAGAATAATATATTTCAGATTTTGGTTTGAATAAATCGAAGTGTATAGATATAATAGTAGTACTTGTAACTTGTATATTCGGTAGTGAATTATCTTCATTAAGGGTTATTTGGAATAGATCTTCTTTTTATAAGTGATATCGAACTTATACGATTCACTCAAGAAGGTATTGGATTATAAGATATTATTTGATTGGTTATTAGATAATCAAATGCTTTTAAATAAATTATAGATAATGTGATACTTTGCTTTAAAAGAATTGCAAGAGTAGGGTATAATTTATCCTTAGAATTTATAACTTTAGAATAAAAGGTAAAGCACTTATAAAGCGCTCTTATATATTAGCTATATATATGTGATTATGTATGTGCGCGGACACGCATGTGAGCAATCACATTGCGATTGAGTGCGATCCGTGACATTTACTATCTTGATTATATACAAATAAACAAGAATTATAAGAAGAGCTATATTATCTATATCTCATCCGATATTAATAAAGATTATTATCTTTACTAGCTTTTGTTTACTATTCTTTAATTCTTGAATAATCGTTTTAATGGAAATCGGTACTATCGGGAAGGTATTGATATACTACTTGGGGTCTGTAATATTGTATATAGATTTTTGATCTTGACAGGACATTTTGATAGAGCTGATAGAAATAATAAATAGAGAAGCTTTGGAGATTAAAGTCAGGAAATATCCTGAATAAAGGGATATATATATATATTTTAAAGTATAGTCCAGAAGCAAGCTCCAAATGAAGTCCAATCCTCTGGCTTGAACTGGCTCTCTTCTGGGTTATTCGAGTCTGCCTCGTATTGTTCAATATCCAAGTATCTGAGATATAGCCTTCGTCTTCCACTATACAGCAACGAGCATATTCAGCAGTCATTGTTAGCTGGGTAGTTCCGGTGGCAAGGCAAGTATCATCCGAAGGCTGCGTTTACACATTCTCGAAATACTATTCGTTCTTGAAGGTCCATATAGCTGTATTTTCCAGGTATGGAAACCAGCTTAGATCCTAAGCCACTGGAAAGTCCCTGCAAATGGAAAAGAACGAAGGCCATATACACAGCAGCTATAGCTTCGCCTCAGTCTCATCTTCTGTCTGCCGTAGATTCTACCTTGGGATTAATGAGAACGCCTTTCTATCGAGCTCCCCTGGCTTTTCTGTAAGTCATTCGACCATCCTCTTCATAGTGTCCCCGAATAATACCTTGCTCTCTTACCCTAGACCGTTCCAAGAGATAATAAAAAGTATATATGTATTAGCTGAGTAGATATCAAAGGCTTCGAGGCAGGGAACGGTGAACATGAAACTAACGAGGGTGGGTAGTATATCATATCACATTGCAAGTACCGTTTTTAGGCATTTTGAGTCCTAACATAGAATGAAGTCTAGCCAATGAATAGTAACTATGAATCGCCTCAGTACGTGACTATTTTACTAGAGAAGTATAAAAGGGCAACTCGTAGCGTGGCAGAGGAGTGCACGAAGGAAAAACCAAACCGAGCGGAGCTGCGGCGAGGCCGATGGAGGGGGTTTCTAGAGTGGAGCAGTGTAGAAAAAAGTCGATGACGGAGGGCGAGATTGGTTGATCAGATGATAATCGAGAAGAGGGGAGCGGGAGGCTCTGAGCACTTTTACAAATCGTGCTTGTATCGTGCTTATCTAAGTACGAATCGCGCCCAGACGCTGAAAGACACCCACCGAAGTACTTACTTAGAAGTTACAAGAGGAAAAGGACTCGCTTAAGACAGAGGGGTAAGTTCTCTCATGAAATGTCTTCTGGAAGTACGAATCGGACTCCTGTGATGATTTTGCTACAAGAGTGCTCAAAAGAGTACAAATCGTACATAAAGTAGCTACTGATCACGAAGTTTCATACAGCCCGAAGCAAGAACGATATTGATTTAAAATGGAAAACTATATCTTAAGGAACGAGGGGCCCGAATAATTCTTCGTATGAACGAATCGTACTATTGTCATATAAAATAAATAATCCACAAAAACATATCATAAGTTATCCATCCGGTAACCTCAGTAAATCTATACTCTTTAAGCTCCCTAGTCTATCCAGCTTTGTGTAGTCGATTCTCTTGTTCTTCAACCTCCCGAGCTATCTGTTCTGTGATTTCACGATCTTCAGTCTCATTTACAACGTCCCTTATTTCCTTTTCTATAGCATCTTCAAAAACTCTACGCCTCTTGTAATATCGACCATGACTGACTTGGCTTCGGAAATTTGAAAGACCGGAATCCCAAGCATCTACTTCCGATTCTTCCTGCTTCACAAACATCCGAGCATATTTTTCCACAGCCCCAGGTTTTGTACTCTCCCTAGCTCTATCTTCTGCCGCCTTGTATTCTATCGCCTTTTGAGCATACCGTTTAGCTACGTCATATAACCCAGCCTGCCGAGCAAATTCTTCTGCTAGCTTATGCTTTGCAATCTTTCGAGCATAATATATCATCACTTTGTAATTCGCATATATATAAGCATATTACTTTACTACATCCTTCTTTTTAATAGCTAGAGTACAATAGTCTTTTGTCTTATAATCTGCTGTTGTTTGAGTATATTACTTTATTGCCTTATACTCTATAGAAAATTGAGCATATTCTTTTCATATCTTTTGTTCTACCGTATCCTATACTTCAATAACTTGAATATAATAATCTGCTATCTCATGCTTCCTAAAAGCTCAACCATATTCGGTAACAGCTCGAGAATATTACACTGCTACCTTTTATTCTGCTGTATTCTAATCCCGGACTACTAGAGTATGTTACTCTAGAGTATTGTACATCGTAATATCCTGACTCTTATGTTCAACGGCTTCACATGCTTCACAGGCTTCACAGCTTCTACACCCTTCACGCTCTGTATGCTCTAGAAGTTCAGACACTTGATCTATACGAGTAGCTCTAGTCTTCATATTTGACAATAAATCGATTCGCATTTTGGACTTGTAAACTCTTATCAGCTCCATGAAAATAGAAGTGAAGCTAATAGCTTAGTTATCTTTCGAAGCTTAAGTACAATTGGCGAGCGTTGACCTTAAAGAGATATGTCTGTTTGTGAATATGTCCTAGGCGTGGAGATGGCTGTTTGTGAACGTGTCCTAGGCATGGAGACAGCTCTTTGTGAAGGTGTTTTAAACGTGATGCTGAACGGATAGAAGAGTTCTGTAAATCACTGGCGTAGAGTACGAAAACAAAACAGAAGAGTATTGATGGATCTTGAAGTGAAAAAGTGCAGGGAGGAACCGCAATGATATAAGTAGAAAGAAATAAACGAGAAGTATCTCTAATCTGCCTTGTGTATTATGTACATGCATACCAGGTCCTAAGTGATACATTCTTGCAGGGCGTATGTACCTCGAGTCAATCGTCACCTTGAGATCGATTGGAGGAGAGCCGACCTTGTAGTATGGGGCTCTGCATGCTGCTAGGATGGTATTCACGGCTATATCCATGGGCTGAATGTAGGTGATGACGACTTTGCATAGAGGAATCTGGTCAAAGCCTCGGGATCTTAGGGGATACACTTCTGTAGGCTATATATACCTCGAACCCATCGTCACCTTAAGATCAATTGGAGGAGAGTCGATCTTGTAGTATGGGGCTCTGCATGCTACTAGGATACTGTTTATGGCTGTGTACATGGGCTGAACTTGAATGTAGGTGACGGTAGGCGACTTTGCACAGAAAAGTCTAGCCCCGCTGGTGAGACGGCTGTTCCAGGAGCAAGGTTTGCCGAGATTCATGAGTGACGAAGCCTCACGGTTGTACTGGTGCGGAAAGAAAATTTCACTAGAAGGGATGGCTGCTGGAGACCTGGGAGCTGAACCTGTGTTAGATCTAGTAGTTCGCTGGGAGGCAATGCATCGTGGTGATTGGAGGCATGAAAGGGCCTTAAACAGTACTGGACCGTGTGATCTGCCTAAGTGGAATGCATTCATGCTCTTCATGCAAGAGAAGGTGACGTATGTACACTGTCTATTTACACGCCCTAGCTAAGGACTGAGGACCAGCTCCCATCATCCTACGTAACGACGTTTCGAGAGAAAGACCTCGTATATTACTTCCGTAAGGGGTGAAGAGGTTGTAGAACCACCCCTAATGATTATGGGTCCTGGGAAGGGCGTCAGTATAAGAAGGTGAGCTGTGCCCAATTTTGAGCTTCTCTATCTGTCTTCCTTTTCAATCAAAACTTTTTCCATCTCAATCGACTCATCACGATGACTTCAGTATCTCCCGTCACTATGGCCTCAACAATTCATACCTCAGATATTAACGGCAGCACCATCAACAGCAGTGTAGTTGCTTCCCTGCAATTTAACTATGATTTCTCGGATATGTTTGACATTTCGGTGTACTCTGTAGATACAGGTTCTATGGAGGCATATACGTATATACCGTTGGAAGATTTTTGTCCTGAAATTAATTTCTTCAACGACGATATCCGACTAGCAAATGTATTATCATTCACCACCACAAGCGCCTCAGAATCTCGTATGCTTGATTCGACTATGAAAGAAACTTCAGAGTTATCTGTAGCAGTCTCCTCACTGTCAGCTCCGGTGGTTCATAGATCTGAGCCGCTTCCCTATTGTTTGCAGAATTCAATCTCAGGAGTTATCATTGAAAGAGTCGACGAATTTCAGCCTTCGCAAAACCCTTCAGAAGCGTCAGAACTGGCTGACGATAAGTCTTTCGAGTCTGAACCTCGCGAAGAAGATACGCCCATTGTGACTATGGAGCATTCATTGAGCTCCCTATTCATCAATTTGACGGAGGAGAGTGACGAGCAATCAACATCGGATAAGCCCACTACGTCCATACCTGTATAGCGTTTATCAAGCTCTGTGCTTATCGACTTGACCGGAGAGAGTAACAAGCAATCGGTAATCCCCCAGGAAACGCATAGTAAGAAGCGGAAGTATTCTGAAACAAACTCCCGTAAGCCTTGTCCAGTTCCTCTTTGGAATTCTTACTGACCAAAGATAGTAGCAAATGCCTATGACGATAGTTCGCTGGCTGGTCGACGTATAAAACCCAAAACATCATTTGGAGGATCCCCTCGATAATAAGAATTCGAGTATATCTTTAGAGAAAGTTGAAAGACTGTTTGAAGAAAGCAGCAAAGAAACGAACTTGGACGAATTGAAAAAGCAAGTCAAGCAACGGTTAAGGGAGCTCAAGGGTGACTTTCTGGCCTGGCGTGACTATGAAAAGATGATGACAAGCAGCTGGGAAGAAGTAATTTATTCGCTCGTTTACTCCTGGGCCTTATTTGTTGCTAGAGCTTGAGTATAGATCTTTAATACAACTTGTCCAGCAGTATGAGAACTCAGCTCTAAGATGCGGGGTGATGATAGGTAGTAGAGATACAGAAAGCAGCGGTATCTACACGAAAATGATGAGATTTATTCCTTCAAAAATAACAAGCTAACGTTGTGTCAATATGATGTTACAAGAGGTTATGCCCAACCATCTACTAATCCCCCCTCTCTTTTCTGACCAAAATTCAGGCTTTCCCAAATCTATTATTATGCATACAACCTGCCTAGAAACCGTAACAGAACCCAACCAATTCTATGCCACCAATGCTATGTAGAGAATGATTTGAGGTAAAAGATCACTATTCAAGGCTATTGGAATTCTTTATAATTCGGGCTGGTATCTTGTAGAAGCTTAAATAATAATTTTTATATTCAAAATATACTAATCTTATATCCAATTGTCCTTTGTTTTCTGATAGTAATTCTCCCAATGCGTATCCTTTTCTCCCTATATTGTTTGAAGCTCGTTTTCGAATTATTAGGTACTTAATATTCTTTGGTGTAGTAAAACTTTAGCAATTATTATAATTCATCGATATTAGCAAATTTGCTTTTTATAAACTTCAATATCCTGATATAGAGCCTTATTCTTTATCAGAAATATCTTATTCTCTATTTTTAATACTAAAACTAAGATTGATTTTGATATTACTAATAGAGATTTATCTTTGCTGGTATTTACTAAAATTAAGAATACAATTGAATAGATTTGTTTACTTATATTACTAATAGAGAAATCAATCTGGGCAAGGTGAAGCTAGAGAGGTTCTAAGTACGGCAGGGCAGGTACAAGTACTGAGGCATTATCAATCAAATCCCGGGATCGAGAAACCGTACCCCGCATTCTCATTCTCCAACCCCTTGTCACACTACTACAATACAACAATCGACTTTCGCGTTTCGGTACAAAAATATAGCTAGTAAAAATATTATAGTAGAAATCTTACCAGTAGAAATATATTATTATGAACTCGACGAGAAACCGGATTATTGGGGGCAACCTTAGTACTAGTAGAAATCTTTTAGTGCAAATTAATTACGGAATCCGGGAAACCCTGGGTCAATTTTGTCTAGTACAAGTATACTAGTAGAGATCTTACCAGTAGAAATATTCTATTACAAACCCTGCCACTAGATGTCTCGATTTCTGGGTACTGGGATGGGAAGCAGTCCTACTGCAGGTACACCATCTCTGGTCCCTGCACTTCATAATTGAGGTTAGCGCGTCAAGCTAGCGCGATCGCTCTCGTAACGACTCGAGTAGTAGACAATTGATCACACAGCTTAATGAATATAATATTGAAGCTAAATAGTGCGCAAAGAATATTACGCAAGGTGTCAGCGTCTAGATGTTGAATGTTCAGCTTCTCCGTTGGCGTAGCGAAGAAAAAAAGTCTCTCTTCCCTCCTTCTACTCCTCTTCCTCCCTCCAAGCCTAGTAGAATATGAGGCTATATAACCATCCCAGCCCTAGTTGTTATGCCCATTGCACTGGAAACAGCCAGCTTGCGCCTGATTGGCGTTATAGCAGACTCGAAATGCCCCACTCCAAGCTCCATTGTTATCCAACTCGTAACAAGCTGCTTGATAGTTCGCAGAGTAGGAATTGTCCAATGCAGTTCTTACCAGATTTTGAATATCAGAAGTGCCCAGCACAGTGCTGGTATGGCCTGCAGCTGCCCAGTAGTGAATGTGAACCTGCTCGTTGCAAGATGCACGACGATCAAGACTGCCGGAAACATCTGGCGTAAAGCTGGCAGAGAAACCATCCTCGTGGATTTCCATTGCGGTTGCGATATATTGTGAGCTGGCTGTTAGGTCGGCTGCAGCAGCAAGACCCTTTTCGGACTTCGGGTCCAGGCTAGAGGGAAAGGCAATTTCCATGTCTGCGAAAGATGGGGAGGACGTAACGGCGCCAACCAAAGCAGCAGCCTCTACTCCGGTGACAATGTTCTTTCCAGCAGTGACTGAGAAATTGTATAATTCCCCCCAGGTTATAGTGTCCTCGTCTCTCTTTGCCTGTGGGCCAGCAGCAGAAGCATCTGTCACTTGGGACTTCACCCAATTGGCCGTAGTGAGGGACAAGGTAATGAAGATAGAGCTGACTGCAGTGACGATAATGACACAAGAGGCGTAGGCCCATGTTCCGATGCAGACTTCCGCATTTGTGCTCGGGATGGCATAGAGGTATCTGGTTCCTGGAGGGCAAGCTCTCTTGGACAATCTCTCGGGTTCTGGCTCACGGACCACGAGACTGCTACCAGTACTGGTCGATGTGCTCGACTCTGCTCATCGAAGAGCGAATGATTTTAGTGTTGCGGCATCCGCAAAGGTGTCGCTCATGCTTAGCGCGAGTAGGAAACTCTGAAGAAACAACATTGTGTAGGTATGCTGAAAACTAGAGGACAAGTTAGACCCAGCTTTGACATAACTGAAAGGGAGGATTCTTACTCTGGAAATCTCGGCGTAGAAAATTTGGAGAGCCTTCGAATCTAGACAGAAAGGATGATTGTCACTTGAAGTCTAGGTCAAGTCAGAATTCAAGTGATTGGACGGGAAATGAGTGTACTGACGTTGAAAAGCTTGGATCCTGAAAGCTGTAGAGGTCGAGAGTATATGCGGATGAGATGATGGCTGCTCGAGAGGATGGTCTTTTGTTTCTCAGCGATTCACTCTTGCTTTATATACCCATTCCACGGACTGCCTCTAGATGGGGGTTCATCGAAACCACATGGGTCCTGCCACTTCTCCTCATGTAGTGGGGTAATATTCGGACCTGGTAAAAGCCGCATTATGTTGGTTTCGGACAAATGCAGTTCTCACCTCCCCTATTGAGACACCTGATCGTGATGGACATGATTCTGTAAGTGAACGGCCCGCCTATCATTCCACCACCTTCCCAATGCGTGTTAGCATACGGGTTAGATAACCAACTGTATTCAGCAACCAACTGCATCCAACTGCATTCAAGAACCAACTATATCCAACTGCATTCAATAACTAACAATATTCAGCAACCAACTACATTCAATAACCAACTGCATTCAGTAACTAGCTCCATTCAGCAACCAACTATATTCAACAACCAACTGCATTCAGTAACTAGCTCCATTCAGCAACCAACTACATTCAACAACCACTAAAAGCTTGACAAGGCTTGATTCGACTGCGATACGAGCTTACGAACTGGGATACAAAACCCCGTGTATTCTGGGTGCTCTTAAGCGCTGCGACTATTCGGACATATATACCCGCTCAAGAGGCGGGGCAAACGGACAGTTTGCTTGAAGTAGAAGGTACTTAATGTCGAAATGAAGCAGCGAGAGCAACTGAGAGTTAGCTGTACAGGGCTCGAATGAAGCGCATCGGAGTAGAATTCCGGTGAGCCAGTGCGCTAGTTGGCGCTGATTTGCGGGAGCAAATCTAGAACTACTTGCGGAAGGAACTCGTGCGATCAGCGAAATCCAGCCCACAGCAACTGACCTGGATAAGAATTGGAACAGATTGAATTCCTGCATGATGTGTCACAGAAAAGACATTGGCATCTTCCAGGTGAGAGAAACAAATTCCAAGTGAATAGAGGGTCAAGGCTCTCAATAATATCTAAACGACGTGTGAATAGAGTCAAAGTCACCAGTAACGGAACACAATTAGATGATTTGATGCCTGAAGATCAGGACTCAAGTCTGAAAGTGCTATATAAGGTGATTGATTGGAAGCGAAGGAAGTGATGGTTATTTTAATCTTTTTAATCAGAATTCGCAAAAATGATTGCTTTTCTCTGGTCAGGCCAGGAATGCCAAGTTTAGACAGCTTCCGTCGTACTTCCTCATGTCCTGTCTCTTTCATTCTCGCCCCCACAGCTAAGATCTGCATGGATTCTTCTTCGCGATACCCATATTGCTGACTCCGATTGCGGCTGAATCTAAATTAGCAGTTTCATGCACGGAATGGTGGGCTGAAGGCTTGAGAGATCGCGTACTCGGTGAGGAGAAGTATTTACCAGTCTCAGCCCGCTTGTCGCTCTGCACCCGATACCAAAGAAGCATACGAATTCGTAGTCTGAAGAACCGGACGGCCAACATGGCGGCTACCGATGATGAATTTGACGGGGCCTTTGCGAAAGAAAAGTAGTTGATTTGTACGTTCGGTTCTGCCGCCATCTATCAACTCAGTGTTGACCTCCAGGACGTAACAGCCTAGGACGTAGGATATTGTTACCGCGAGCAGGAGGATAATAATAGCCCAGAGGACTAGTTGAATAAGATCGGAAGGAAGAATTGGAGGCATTGAGGGATTAGACATGGCTACTGCGAGGAAGTCTTTGCTGCCTGGAGTGGGCGATAAAATAGGGTGAGGTCTTTCTTGCAAATGAATATCAGGAATGAAATGTTGACTGTACCGTGCGGTCTTCGTAACTGCGGACGTAGCCGATCAGGGGAACCTAATAGGAAAGGGTAGGATTCTAGGCAGAAGGGCCGAATGCGCATAAAGCGCGAGCACCGAGCATCGCAGAGGTGCAGACTTGGTAGTTATTAGAAACGGATAAAGAAGAGAAAGAGCGAGAGATGGAGGACGCGAGATTCTTATACCCTGCCACAGCGGCGGTGGGCCCATGCACGCGCCTTGCCCGATGCGGCGGTCGCGGTTTCCGCATGCGGGCTTGCCGTCTTGTTACGACGTGCCTTCGGAAGTCACGTGGAAGGGTTTATATTGAAGAGCGACAAGTAGTTAATCGAGATCAGGCAATGTTATAACTAAGTAATAGAATTACTATTTGAGTTGAGCACGAAGCTCCATATCCTAATGAAATATATTCTGCTTATATAGATCTTCGTGTACTGAACCGCCAGCGCGCTGCCGGTCCTTGGAGCCCTCCTAGGACCGCTCGCTCCTGTTCGGTCCTTATGATGCCTTATCCCTAGGGTTCTACTATGACTAAGCCTGGTTATTGAGCCTAAGGTCCCTAGGTGTCATAACACGTTTGGTCGTTTACTGCAAATAAAAATGAAATGTGTTCTTTAAATAGAAGGCTACAATTGCAAGTAGGCCTCAAGTGCAAGTAGGCCTCAAGTGCAAGTAAGCCTCAAGTGCAAGCAAGCCTTAAGTGCAAGTAAGCCTCAAGTGCGAGTAGGCATCGAAAACTAAGTAGCTTCCAGGTATATACTAGGTGGGATAGCGGCAACTAAGAACGCTACTGCCTTAACTATCATGAGATTTTTGCTAGCTTTTTCCTACTTGAGACTAGTATATTTCTATCTGTGTACCTCTCAATATCAATATACCTGGAGAAAAGGTTATCTACAGAAATATAGGTACCTATCTTTTAGTCGGTACCTAGAAAAAAAGGTACCTACTAATTTAGAGGTACTATACTATAATAATATACCTATCTAGATATTTTTCAAGAAATTAACCAATCATTGTAAGATATCAGGAACTAGTGGTTTCCAAATTTCCTTTTTGATTGGTTGTAGGATTTTTATCTATACTAAAACGAAAAACAATCTTTGTTATGTAAATCTAATCTTATCTTTCCTCGATATCGCAGCCGGTCGTGCATATATATAATTCCGATAAGTGCTATATGACTGGTTGTTATGACTGAAAGGCAGATAAATGCCTGAGGACCTTAGGCTCAGAGGGTGGCCCCCCGTATTCAGTAGGCCTGAACCTTTGTACTAAGATTACATGATAAACCACAGTTAGAAGGACCTTACCCCTGGTACGGAGACAGGAAAGGTACCTACGTTTATCATCGTACCTTCCGTACAAACGGCACCTTAATGGAAGGGCACCTGGCTAAGAATCAGTACCCTATATTCTGAAGGCACCCTTAGTAGAACCTCAGGCAGGAATCCCACCAGCTCCCACCGGTTCCACCAGGCCTTGGCATGGTGGGACTGATGAGACTGCTGGGACGTAGAGAACGAAGGTCTATATAAGCCAGCTTAGTTTCCTTAGTATATGGAGCTTCGTGCTCAACTCAAATAGTAATTCTATTACTTAGTTATAACATTGCCTGATCTCGATTAACTACTTGCCGCTCTCAATATAAACCCTGCCACGTGACTTCCGAAGGCACGTCGTAACACTAGGAATAACGAAAGGCTGCCCCTGTCTGTGAGTCTGTATGATTTTCCAACCAAGAACCAATATCCGTACTACGATAGACTAATTATTGAAATCAGAACTTTGTATTTGGGACGGCGATGGTAGTAATAGGTTATAGAGATTGTCCAATTCTCTTCAGTCTATGGTCGTATGTGACGAGAAATGCATTAGATGTTGTTATGTTGTAGATTCTCGGAATGCAAGCGGTGATGTGAACATCCACAGAAATAATGTTTGATATTGCTCACAGAACTTTCTGTGGAAAATGAACGATAATACTATATGTTGCCCAAATTTCAAAAGAGAAGAAAGAAAAAGCACACAATCATCATAGAATCATTCTAAAGTTCTCTATAGTCAGCAGCAAATTAATACTTCAATTGAGTTGTGTTGTGCAAATCTTATTCTTACATCTCTGATTTCCCCTTCTCACGGACTTAGCCTTTGAATATCCCATTCTCCATCCTCTTTCTTCTCATATTGAAATCGATCATGTAACCTACTATCTCTCCCTTGCCAAAATTCTACCATTTCCGGTATGATTCTTAACCCTCCCCAAAACTCCGGTACTGGTATCTTTTCCTGACCCTCAAATCTCTTCTCAACCTCCTTAACCCTCTCCTCCAATTCCTCCCTCCCCTTCAATACCTGACTCTGCGGACTCGCCCAAGCACCAATCCTACTACCCCTCGCTCTTAAATCATAATAAACCTGACTTTCCTCATCAGGTAACCTCTCCACCTTTCCCTCAACTCTAACCTGTCTCTCCAATTCTTGCCACCAAAATGTAAGACTTGCCCATTTATTTTCCGCAATATCTTTCGCCTTTTTACTTGTGCCCCAATTGCTATATATAACAAATCCTCCTTTTGTATCTAATTCTTTCAAGTATACCATACGTGCTGATACGCGACCGGAAGGTAAACTGGCAGTTGATAGACAAACGGTTTCTGGATGGTAAACACCATTTTTTTGTGCGTGGGAAAACCAGGAATGAAATTGTGTGAGAGGATTGGAATCGAGATCTTTACGATCGAGTGCGCCTTTTACGAATTGATCTGCCTGAGCATTGGTTTTGTCGTTGGCGGGTGCGACTGTGGTATGACTCTTGATTAGATATGTGGGTGGGTAGTTATGGAGGGGTTTTGGGTAGAACTTACAAATGAGTTTGGAGCTATTTGGTGGAGGATGAAGGGCCATTTTGAGGAGTGAAGGACGAAAAAGAAGATTTGGAGTTAATCTCATGTAGTATATGAGAAAATCTATCTATTTTTGGAAGTGGAAATGGTGAGATGTTCATAGAAATTAATATTATTGTCGTCTCAAGCTTGACTCTGATGATGGGGACGGGTCATCTTCGGCTTAAAGCGGCCTCTCCAGCTTTCCATCACCTAGATTACCTACCTAGTAGTATTCATCCCACAAACAAGCAATTCAGTATGCCAGGACTTACGAAAAAATAATAATAATCACGAATACAACTTCAAAAATCTCTATCGATTATCGAGTCGACATTGACGATGCACTCTTTGTTCTCTACCCTTCCACTCTTCATTCTTCACTCGAGTACAACGAGACCTTCAGCGCGGTAGCAACAGATCTTTCTCTCATAGTCGAGTCTTTCCGAAAGACTATTTCGCACAGTCTTTTGCAGATTTCCAAGAAAGCAGCGTTATCGGCTAAGAATTCCTTTCCCAAATCAACTTCAAAGCGTCATCGACCGCAAGTTTGGCTGATGTTATGGCATTTATTAAATAAATGGGATTTGATAAAACCAGATTTGAATTCCCTGTGCTGATCATCTACAAGGGGCAATTTCATCTCATCATAAATTGATAACATCGGACAAAGTTCGAAGTTCGGAATTCGCCACATCGATCTGCTTTCAATGGAATTTATACTGGCTTGTACTGAGAACTCACACATATACAGAAATTTTGATCCGAATACTGGTAGAGAGAAATATGCACAAATAATTGCAAATTGCTTACCAAAAAAACCAAAATATCAGGTCCGAAAACGAGAATCGATATGTCACCAATTAGCGCGATATGATACGGAGTACCTAGTAGTATCTCGATTGAGGGATCTAGCTTCATGATTTGTTTTGATAGATGAAGGTGTTTTGATAAATAAAGGAAACTAATTCAACACTATCTACCGCACCGCCGTTAGGTCCAAAATAGAATGAGAACTCTGGGGTTTAACTATTAGCTGAGACCGTGAGATATTGCGGCCCGCGGGGCACAACTCCATTGCACAACACCTAGAGGCATTCTCATCGAGTCACTAAAAGTTTGTACCAGGTTATACGAGTAGCTATGACGTTAATGTTGAATCGCGAATTCTAACTTTCTTAGCTTCCTTCATGTTCGTAGAATCGAGCATGATAACTTTTCCCAATACTCACACAGCTCGAGGCGAATTCTCTAGGTCTCTCTATTTTTCTGAAATGGAAATTTTGATCGACTGAATCTCTTTGCTAATATGTTATCTAGGCGGAACCTTTACTCCTCAAAAGGCTTTGTTGACCGTTCCTGGTTCCTGGCGCAACCAGTCAATTGCCCCCTTATCTGTCAAGGGCGGAGTAGATCTCCTTCATCAATCAATCGAATCATTGCTACACAATCTTTCATCCCGACGTATTTCCACATTTTAAGCTATCTTTTTCCATAACCAAGATTTAGATGCCGATACCGATACTAGAGCTTCCCACCGGTTGCGTACTACCGCATGTACCAAACCGCTTTCTCCAGCTTTTCTCCATTTAATGTGTTGACGTAAAGGATGATATTGAAGATTTGATATTATTTCCACGATTTATGAAAACTGCTTTTCTTGGAACCAATCAATACTTATGATTGTGACACGCTAAGATGTATTTGTTATTTTTCATTACTTCATAGTTCCACAAGAGCTTTCTATGACAAACGTCATGAAGCTCCTTAGCTTTCCCGTGGCAATCGAATTTCTATATCAATCACTTGTTTTCATTGAATTTTTGTTTCATTCAAGCAACAATTTCTTGCCTTTTACTTGTTCATTTACATTGAACTTTTAAAAATGTTTTATCAGGCAGGCATCACCGCTAGCTTCATTGTAGCGGTCGCGGCTGTTCCAGCTTCTATCAGCCAAATCAGTGATGGTCAAATCCAAGCTGCCACAGGCTCTCCAGCAGCTTCCAGTTCTGCCTCACCATTCGGCGCCTATTCCTATAATCAACAGCCATCTATAAACAGCGCAGCAGTTTCTTCAGTCGCTTCAGTTGCTGGAATTCCAGCATCAGAAATTCCAGGAGCCACTGTTCCAGTCGCACCAGTTATCAGTCCTGAAGTTACAGGTGTCACAAGTCATGGCCCATACAGTGGTACACCTACCACCACTGGAGCTCTAAGTACCATCGCACTCGCTAGTGAGGTACCAATTCTGCCAGCTAGAAAGGCGGAAACAACATATGTACCTGATGGTACACTTCATGAGCCACAGCCAATTCCATACCAACCAGCTGGTGGTCTAGGAACAAATGGCACTGAGCCAGTTTATCGTGTTCAGTCTGATTTCGATTATCAATCAATTCTTTTGGGTCTTTATCAAGAGTGGATTGAACTTGATCTCTTCCATAACATTCTTGCTACATTCTCCGAAGAAGAATTCACGGCTGCTGGTCTCACTCCTAGCGATAGATTCCTCATCGAGTTTATGGCCGATCAAGAAGCTGGCCATGCTACTCTGCTTTCGAATTTACTTGGAGGACCAGGAGGGGCAACACCACAATGCACATACAACTATCCTTACACTACCGTTACTGAAGCATTTGACTTTGCTCAAAAGCTTACTAGATACGGAGAATCTGGAGTATGGGGTTTCCAAGCTCATCTTGATTCACGTGAAGTTGCACAGCTTCTCGATCAATCCATTGCAACTGAAGCTCGTCAACAGATGATTTTCCGTCAATTCGCAGGTCTCTTCCCTATGCCAGTTTGGTTTGAAACCGGTATCCCTCAATCTTGGGCGTGGACTCTTCTCGCACCATACATTTCTTCTTGTCCATCCAACTCTAAGCGCCTTGTTTGGCAAAACTTCCCACAACTTACCGTGCTCAACCAACCAAACATTGCTCGTCGTAATGCCACACAAACTGGTTTCAACGAGACTGCAGGATTTGGTCCTGCTGCACCAAGTGACTCAAACTTGGCACCAATTGATTCATGTGTTGGTAACAATGTCACTGGATTTGATTGCTCAGCATCTATCTCCCAAAACCGATCTATTCCTCTTTCATACCCAGGACGTGAGGTTTACCTTCAATGGGATAACCCTGGTCAAGCCATTGGACCAAATAATTCTTACGTCACTTCCACCAGCGCTGGTACACCATCATGGGCAATGTGGGTTTCGCAATTAAATGTTACATATTCACCTCTCATGAATGTTTCATCAGCAAATGGTGTTAACTATGCTATGACTATTCAACCGGATGTTTCAACTTATGAGGGTGATCCAGCTATCAACGGTACCATGTTCTTGGCTTTGACGGACACAAATCAAACTTACACTGCTTTTAACTTGTCAAATGTCAACCCACATGTGGCTGCTTTGGCCATGTACCAAGCTGGTTAAATGGACTTGAGTCCTTGGATCTGGAAAAGATATAATGAATTTTTTTGTATTATATTTGTTGCAATTGGTGGGATGGGGTTAATGATATGATATTATTTGAGGCGATTATATATATAATTCTTTTGTACACTAATATACCGATAATAAAATAAGCGCTGTTGTCTCTGAACTTTACATTATGATCATGAAGCCTTTGACGCCTTTCGTGTTTTTTATCTCTTCAGTTTAGTGAATAAATATCGACCCATCCCAGTCTGCATCATCCCTATGGATGCTATAATCTGCTCACTCATTCATATCTTTACTTAGCTGAAGAATGTTGCATTATGCAATATATTTATTATAGGAATTATAAGTACTACAGAGCTTTGAGATGGGAAGATTTGTAATGGGTTTGATCAAATGTTATATTCTATTATCATTTTGGCGTCTGATCGAAGTATTTACACACAATGCTGCAAGTTGGCCTCCTACAGCTGCTCTGGCATGCTGATCTCCTAGCATGTTAGGATCGTTATTCAAGACATGAAAAGCAGAATTTATTTGTTGATTGGAAAATTGAACGCCACCGGCCCCCCTTTATTTGGGTTGACCGTTGCGAAAACTTGTATTAAATTTCCTCCATCGTCTTTAATCCTTTCAAAGCGTCTTAAATTAAATTCACATCAATTGGATAAGTCATAACTGCAGATATTGCTCTGAGATTACCATTTGCCCTGCTATTTGTAGCTATCAGTAGTAAGCCACAGCCTTCCCTCTCGATAGAAGAAACACAATAAGCTTTTTCACTCCAGGTTCTCCAGAATCCCATATTGATTTCTGCCCTTATTTTGGGAAGATCACCTTCAAGTCCATGGAATAAAAGCTCAAACAGACCATGACACACTCCCCAAGCACAGGCATAACGAGATCTTTTAGATTCTTCCGAATTGCAGCCTCGAGGACATTTTATAAACACCAAATTACATTGTACGTCATTTTCCAAATCCTCTAAACACCCAGTGAGATCGCTTAGTCTATTTACCACAGTCGAAACATACGAACTCACAATGAGAGCATGGTCCGATGTACCTAACTCTCCTAGAAGAAAATCTTGAGTTCGTCCAATAACCGCACAAAGATCAGTGAGTTCTTTCGATTTCAGAATTTAAGTACCATGGGTACCCAAGACACCTTCTGTACCTTCAGAAAAAATCTTGAGGGTAGATGGTGTTGTGCACATCTCCCAAGTTTTAGTACAGTGGTGGCAAGCATTACTATCAAAGTCGCCCACGCCCTGCACTTTTCCAATGACAGCAAGTATATCAGAGGTATCGTATCCGAGAGCTGGCAAATTAAAAACAGTACATGGAGAATTAGTTGTGAATGTTTTGACATCAATGTGATATACTTCAGGGTTGGATCCGTTTGGTACTTGTAATCCGGACCAGCTATGGGGTGACCATTTAACCGGGTACCAAATAATCGAGGTTCAAGTAATCGAGGACCGGGTGATGAGGACGTAGCTAATGAGGATTTGGCGAATGGAAATCTACCTGATGACGATATTTTTGATGTAGGCTCAACTGGTGAAGGCTCAATTGATGGAAGTTCGATTGATTGGATTTCAACTGATGGAATTTCAACTGATTGAAGTTCAATTGATGGAAGTAGAAATTCGACTGGTAATGATCCAACGGATAAAGGTCCAACCGATAAAGAAGTAGCTGTCGAAGCTCCAGTTGATAGAGGGGGTATTGATGAAGAACCAGATAATGGAAGATCAGTCAATTGAAGAGTAACAAATCGACGTCTAGAGAATGCAGAACGAGTAGAAGGAGAAGGAATTGATGAAGATCTCAATAAGTCCGACATCTTCGATCTATAATTGTTTTTATCTTGGGAATATTGACGTTGAGGGCGAAGTATTTAATTGCGGCATGACACGAATAGGAAGAGTGAGGTGAGTGAAGGTACAAAGACGTTGACAGCGATTCGCTTGTAGGCAAGAACGATCAATACAAAATTACCACAACCCATTATTCTTTATCCATTGAATGCCATCTTCCAACTACAATACAAGATAACAAGATTCATTTCTAAATGCGTAAAAATGTGTCGAACTTTCGATACAAACTGAATTGATTGGCAGGATCTATCATTAAGAAAATTGATATATCCTCAATCTCGTAGCCTGGAAGTATGCCCATCCCTTTGTTGTCTTGTTCAGTTTCCCATTTCCGACGAACTTATTTCCTTGTCGAATAATTACAGTATCCTACGATGGAAGACTGGCAGTTGAAAATTTTACTTCAATGAAAATAGAGACAAGACAGTAGTCTCTCATGTCTTTTTAAGCTTGCTTGACAACCCTAATTAGCTTCACTTATACATTCCGAGTGGGGCCTTTGTATCAGAAAGTCCATAAGGATACGAAGTATCAGACCGATTGACATATTTAATGCCGAAGCTGCGGTGTATGGTTGAAGAAAAAGGGTTACCGTCATATTTTATACTTATTCAAACCCCTTTTCAATGGTTTTAACATCGGAAGCCAGTTGTCCCATTTCTCTAAATTGATCCATTATACCGAATATCCCATTAAGCTTACAGAATAAATACAACAATATGAAATATTCACAATGGCTATTTGTTATCAATGTGGCAAAGAACCCATAGATCTACTAGTGTAGAGGACGCCAATAAAGGAAGGCAATGGAGATGATGTTGATGATGATAATAATGATTTTGGCGCAGACTTTACTAAAGAAAATTACATCGCAACCAAAGACTCAATGTTTCCAATCGATGTTCAATGCCAGTCAAAATTTCTCTCTCTCTTTTCCTTTACTATTCGTGGTGTCACTTTTATTTTGAAACCCTCGAGCGACTATACGCACTAAAGGATACAAGAACTCCAAGAGGTCATGCAAAATTCAAAATTCACCGCCAACTTCCAAGGGTCCAAGAAACCAGACTCTTGGTGTTTTCTAGAACGATTTAATGATCTTAGCATGGAACTTGAACGGCAACTAAGGATTGATAGTCAGGGCAATGGTGTGTGGCTTTGTTGGCTTGGCTCTTCATAAGAGAAAAATAACGCCAGGTTTGATCACTTCGATATCAGTAATTAGATTCTATAAAAATTCAACCACAAATAAAGTAAATATATTGAATGATAGCAAACGAGATCGCATTATGTCTTTATTTATATTATCTTTTGAGATTTCATTTTATATATACTTGAAGAGAATAATTCAAACGTTTAAAATTTTCGCTAATTGTTCAACTAAGGCCTGTTTCTCTCGTACATAGACATCGTAGAGCTTGGGACCATATTTCAAACCAAGTGTACGGGATAACCGAATGATAGTCCTTCGATCTTAAGACCTCTCTTTGACTATAAAATTCCGTCTGAATGAATATTCGAGACACATTCGCAAACAGATTTTCACGCGAGGGAGGCAAAAAAAAAGAAAAAGTTTTCACAAGAAACATGACTCGGGTTCTGAAGATCTCACGTGATATGAATTAATCATCGGTGGGGTGATTCCGAGAATCTCCTCATTCATGAACTTTGAAGCAAAACCCCGAAATGTATATCGCCATTGTCGTCCACTACCACCCACCCGGCATAACGGCACCATCTGCATCAAAAGTATCAAAAAGGGGGGGCCCCGAGAATCCAGATTGTACGGAGTACAGTGTACACCCCAAACTGCATACTCCATTTCTCGTGTCCCATGGGTAAAAGTATCCAAAGTTGGGAGAAAATGAGGAGGTCCCATGGGCGACGATGTGGTACGTTTGTCGCCGTGGTACCACAAAAAGAAGAAAAGAATTCCATCGAACAACACATTTCGGCCAAATTTCATGAATTCCTTGATGATTATTACGTATGTGTCCGTATCCTGTCTGGAGATTTCATACTGGTAAGATGTTTATGCGTTACATGATTGATCTTTAGAGATGAGAGTATGGCCGAGAGAATATCCACGAGGTGGAGTTTTGAATGGGTTGTCGTTGAAATAAAACCGAAATATGACCTTTTTGATGTGGGTTTCACCAAACAATTCAAAAAAACGAAGTTCGCCTTATTTTTTTCTGAATGATATCTGTACTATTCTGGGAAATAGATGAGCGACTCAATCGGTTAGTCTTCGGGGGGTACTGATAAGAGAAAAGAATTATATGGCTAATTGGGAAAACTCCAATAACCGGATTCTTCTCCGAAACTACTCTATCCTTTTCATCCGCTCGGCTCTAGAAACCAAAACAATATCAAGAAACACGCGATATACGCATGACACGCAGCCCTTTCAAAGGATGCAGTCTTGGATGACGGGCGCCAATTCAAGATCCTTATGCCATGCAAATCTAATCTTTTTTTTCACTCGCTTGTCGGATTACAGATGCTTGGCTTTACCTTTCTTGACTGCCGCTTCGTTCCCGCCGCAAACTCGTGGAACCTTGTTTTTTCTTCTTCAATTTTCATAGGCTTTACTTGTTTTTATGGGTCCAGAAATTAAGCCGTTCCAAGTGAAGTGAGGATCATGGTATCCGAAAGGACAAGCCTTGAGCCTCAATATCCACTTAATCGACATATCTAGTCCATAAAGGGTCAAGTGAAAACGGCAAATCATCATAATGCTCCGACCTCATATCTGTGTGTTGATATCGCAGACGGCATTTCAAAAGTCATGATAGGTGAGGAAATTCCTCATTATGCTTCAACAACAATACGAAACAGATAATCTAGGATCCAAGTGCCACTTAGAAATGAATATGAATCAAACATACGTCAATCAAATTTTCATAATCTCACAAAACATCCCACAATAAGGGATTAAACGCTCCTTTCTTTAGTACTCGGTGCTATCGCGGTCGTCACTTTAAGATGGACCCGATTTTCTTCATATTGGTTGGATTCGATATTCAAACTATTTGGCTCTCGGCCATTTTGGCCATCATACCAATCACGGTTTACAATCGTCTATTTTGCCAAATTCTAACAACCCAATTCTGTACAAGCAATACCCTACTCTATATCATGACAATGTGCCGACTAGCGGGACGGGGAGCTTTGGCTAATATTGAACACTTTGACTAGGTAGGTCTCTATTTTCTTCACTCCACCTAACACCGAACATTCTTTTGGTAACATTCTCCATCTTAAAGAAAAATCTTGTAATGTCTTGAGACCTCTTTGACTAGCTTCCCCAATTTGGGGGCTAGAGTCATTTTTCCAATCTCTATCTGGTCCGCATGACAAAATGATGGGAATGTGGGCTAAATCATGGAGGCATCACCTCGGGGCCCCCTAATAAGATATTTTGACGGAGTCGTGCTCCACTCACATCTGTTGCCATTTCCGATTGTTTGTTTTTATATAAAATCATCATCATCCCCATATCCCCCTCTCTCCATTCTCCGCGTCTTTAACTCTTCAACTTCTCATTCTATCTGGGGCTATACGATTGTGCCTTTGAGATAAGTTGTTGATCAATACCTTAACTTCCATATATCTATAATAGAAGTTTGAGAACCGCAATCATGGGGCTGTTCAATAAGAAGAAGGAGACTACAGAGTCAGCTGTTATCTCTGACAAAAACCTCAGCAGTGCAGAGGGAACACCAGCAGCACATACACCAGCCGATACTCCTCGTGCCGCTAGATCCTTAAATGGTTCGGCACCAGAACATCATGATATCTCTCCTGAAGGAGCACTCGACGACCTTCCAGCCACTAAATTGGCCATCACTCTTGGTGCTATCGCATCTATTGGTGGTTTCATGTTCGGTTATGAATCTGGTCAAATTTCAGGTTTGTTTTCACTCCAATATAGTACAGGAGTGATGAAATTCTAACGAAAAACTAAAGGTTTCGTACAAATGTCCGATTTCTTAGCTCGATTTGGTGAAAATGGTGAACTCTCTGCTGTCCGTCAAGGAACCATTGTCGCTATTCTCTGTGCCGGTACTCTCGTTGGATGTCTTGCATCTTCTTACCTCTGCGATAAAATCGGTCGTCGTTACACTATCTCCAGTTCCGCATTCTTTTACATTATTGGTGTTATTATCGAAATTACTTCTACGACTCACTGGGTTCAATTCGCTATGGGAAGATTCACTGCTGGCTTGGGTATTGGTGCTTTGAGTACTAGTGTTCCTATGTACCAATCTGAGTCTGTGCCTAAGAATATTCGTGGTGCCGTCGTTTCTAGTTATCAATTGTTGATTACTCTTGGTATCTGGACTGCTTATATGGTAAGTCAAATCTCTTCATTAAAAGGAAATGACAACTTACTAACATACCAAATAGATCAACTACGGAACTCACTCTACCTACACCAACAGTGCTCAATGGCGTATTCCTAACGGTCTTTCCGCACTCTGGGCCATTATCCTCGGTACCGCTGTCCTCTTCATGCCTGAATCCCCTCGTTTCGCATACCGTATTGGACGTGAAGACGAAGCCCGTAAAAATATGGCTCTCCTCAATGGTGTCGACCCTTACTCCCCACTCATCGACGCTGAAATTCTCGAAATCGAAACTAAGCTCGCAGCCGAGAGAGAAGGTGGTGATCACCCATGGTATGAGATCTTCACCGGACCAAGAATGTTGTACCGTACCCTTCTCGGAATGGTTCTTCAAGCTGGTCAACAATTGACTGGTGCCAACTTCTTCTTCTACTACGGTACTACCATTTTCAAGTCTGGTGGTATCTCCGATTCTTATGTTACTTCTATCATTCTTGGTTCTGTCAACGTTGTCGCTACCATTGGTGGTCTCTGGATTGTTAAGAACTGTGGTCGTAGAAAGGCTCTTATGGTTGGTGCTGCTGAGATGTTCGTTTGCATGTTGATCTACTCCTTCGTCGGTCACTTCAAGATTCAAGGACAAGCCGATGCTAAAGCTCCTGGTGCCGTTCTCATCTGTTTCACCTGTATCTACATTGTTGGATTCGCTACCACTTGGGGACCATTGGTTTGGGCTATTGTCGGAGAATTGTACCCAGCCCGTTACAGAGCTTCCTGTATGGCTCTCGCTACCGCATCCAACTGGCTCTTCAACTTCCTCATCTCTTTCTTCACCACTTTCATCACCAACGATATCGATTATTACTATGGTCTTGTTTTCGCTGGTTCTCTCTTTGCTCTCTTCTGGATTGTATTCTTCTTCGTCATCGAGACCAAGGATCGTTCTTTGGAGGAAATTGATACCATGTACGTTCTTCACGTCAACCCATTGACATCCGCTAGCTGGGACCCCAAGTCTCTTGGTGCCGAAGGTGTCAATGGTGTTGATACCGATCGTATGTTCTTGACCAAGGGTGGAAAGGATATTAAGAAGAGTGAGATGGCTGGACGACCAATGTTGGAACATGACGAGAGAATGTTCCCAGAGACTGCTGCTCATGAAAACAAGCCTGAGATTATGAACGCTTAAGCTTTCGCTTAGCTTCATACAAGGGATGATTGGATAGAAGGAGAAGAAGGGTGAATGAGTATATGTCAATACGATATGAACGAAAGGAGATCAGAGCAGTGGATGATAAATGAGTGGATTTAAGTAATGCATGCATATATTGGCGTTTGGGAAGCAGCATCGTCTGCACGGGTATTATGTATGATAATGTCGTTGAGTGAAGATGTATATAGTTAATCACTGGAGGAAAATTATGTTTATAAGCATACACAGGAAATAAAAATTTCATGAACCTCACTTCAATCTTATCATTTTGTAATGTGCCACGTTTGATCAAATTCTTTGTTCGCTTTTAAATGTTGAATATATGCTATTTCAACACAAAGTAGACATCCACATTATCCCAAACTCTGTGTTAATTGTACAGATCTCCATGTCAAGACAAACCCATCCAAGTCCCATCAAAACAAACCTCATTCTCTTCATCCTCGTCTTCTCTCTTCTCAAAAGGTACAATTTCCATCGATTCTTTCCCCACTCACAAATTGCGTCTTCACATCCCCTTCCGCAAATAAAAGCATGCTATCCTTCTCACTGTCATAAACCGGCCACGTTATCTCATTTGTCGATGGTGCTTTCTGTGGATCATTTGCGAACGAAAGCCATAGTGCTTGCATTGTGTTCGCAACTTCGTATTCGTACGGAGTGGAATTACCACGGTATAAAAAGTGCGTGTCGAAGAGGAGAGGGAGTTCGGCTGGGGTTGTTAGTGGGTGAGAAAATGGAAGTGGCAAGGTAAAATAAGAGGGGGAGAAATAACATACAGCTGTGATAAGTGCCCATCCAAGGTAGAGGGGAAATGTTGGTAAAGTTACCGGTGTATTGGTAGCGGTATGTTGTTAAGCCTACATTTTCTCGAGCTCTTTATGTCGATTATACGTTAGATGGTTCTGTGTGGGTGATACCAAAAGCAGTAGTGACATACCTGACTTCCTGTGCAACAGGACAAGCGATTATACTTTGGGTTGTTGCATACAACACTGCCTCACCAGGACCATCTTCAGAGAAGGTCACAAAGCCGGCTCCTTCGTTTGTGTTGGATCCTATGATTATCGGCTGTACAAGACACATTAATTAGCTCTATTTCCTCAAATTCCAAAATTAGACGATAACAAGAGAGAAATCCCTACCAATTTTGCCACAAGTCCTCTCTCAGCTCTATCTGCAGGGTTGGAGAATGCGGTAACATTATCCGGAAAAGGTGTAAATGCAAGTTTGGGAGTAGCGCCACTATTCACATACGCACTCAAAGCATTTTCAATTGCATTGGCTGAAACATTTCTCATACATCCAATTTCTGCCTCTGGTGCAAGATCTTTACATCCGACCATCCCAGCGAGAGAAGTAAAATTTGTTTGAGGAGGATCGGTACTACCGAGAAGATATGCGGAGCCAGAATCGATGATTAGACCTTTCACTATAGGGTCATTGGGGTATGCATAACCGTAACTATCTACGGATGCACCGCCAGCAGATTGACCCCAGAGTGTCATGCGATCGGGATCTCCATTGAATGAGGCAATGTTTTCGTGAACCCATTCGACACTCGGATCTGTTAGTCGCTGAATAATGCGAGGAGAGTTAAATGAACATACGCTTTCCTCTGATCAAGTAAACCAGGGTTTCGATCCTCCGTAATAGCCTTTGCATTTGGAAATCCGAAAACATTTACACGGTAACTTTTAGGCTAAAATTAGCACACATATATCAACAGAATGAGATGAGTATGAAAATCTCACTTCATCACAACCACAATATGGGATTGAGTTTTCTGAACCCATTGATCCGGAATTTTGTATACCGAATCTTGTCCACCACTTATAAATCCACCTCCTGGTATATAAATAAACACAGGAAGACTCTGATTTGTCGGTGTAGCAGGAGTCCAAATACTCAAATATAAACAATCCTCGCTTTGTCCTCCATTAATCAAAAATTGAGGTACAACATTTGTATATATTGTCGAACTATTACTGGCAAGTTGCATGCACGAAGGAGGGAGCGTTGTAGCATTGATTGAGGATCCTTTACTTTTCGTTTGTGGTGCTGCAAATCGCAAGTTTCCGATAGGAGGTTCAGCATATGGTACTCCTAGAAATTGACGAACTTGTGGTGTGGTCTGGTTTATGAAGCCGTGAAGTTCACCACTGGTCGTTTGGACTACTAGGCCATTTTTATTGGAGGTAGGAGAGCATAGCGTGGGAAGAAATAGGGAGGAATAAGCGAGGAGAAGTGATGGTGAAAACATATTGAATGTCGAGACTTATGAAACGAAACTACTTCTCACCGTCTACAAGCAAAGATATTGGCATCTCTTCACTTTATATTCATAGGGACATTAAAGTTCAGATGAATGCGGGTCGCCCGTAAAGAGACCGGTACTAGCCAAACTTTTTCTAATTGATCATCCATGCTGGCGGTGTAAACACAGTCCCGGATAAGGACATGTCCATTTCGTTTAAATGGGTTGGAAAATACAGGGAATAATGTAGTTACATTCTGAAAAGATTATCAAGAATGTCACTCCCCCGCATCCCCACAGTGCGGGGCACACGTCTTATTGTCGGCATTCCGGTATACATATAGTACCCGGTAGAGAACTTTCCCGGGTCTTAATATAGAGATGCATATGCGAGGATTAGATGAAATGGGAAATCAATTTATATGCGTTGAAGGAATTGTGGTCAGTGATCTCTAATGTCCGGAGGTAGGTCGACTTTCCTAACGAATTAGATTTCGGCCGAAGTGGTCAATACCTAATGAACCTTTTCTTGGCGAAAACCTAAAGTTACAACGTGATTGTAAAAGCAATTAAATTTTGAAGTATGAATATGAACATACATCATTTTGATCATCCAAATTGTACTGCCCATACTAAATAAATAGTCGTATGATCCGCCTTTCTTCAGCGAAGAGTCGGATGCAATCGTAGTCTTCTTCATCTTGCATATCATCATCCCGTACTTCGTCTTCCCCCTCGTCCTGTCCATAGTTCTCACCAGCAAACATCTTACACTCTGCACCAGAGCCAGCACCATCCATCTCTTTAATATCTTTGTCCCATCCAGCTGGCTGTTCGACACGATATGATCCACCATTCCCTTTTTCTATAAATTCTGTTGTTGGGGTCAAATACCATAATTCCCTCCATCCATTCTGCCGAATTAAAGATTGTATTTCGTTGTATGTTTGCACATCTCCAAAAAATCCACGGTATCGACCTTTATCATGATGCACGTCTTCAACTATTAACTTGCCGAGTTGTAGTCCTGGGAACAATGAAAGAGTGTATGCCATTGGATAAGTGGTAAATGTTTTGAAGGCCCTTTTTTTATGATCCCATTCGACCTCATCATCTTCCTCCTCGCATTTTTGCTCATCTTTTCGTTTCTCGTCGTAGTTTCTCACACTATACCATTCGAAATCCGTGGCTAATGAAAACGGGTATCCTTTAACACGAATATATCGAATTTGAGAGATAGTAGATATTGGCAATCCAATAAGTGTATTAACCATAAAGAAAGTACTGGCGAAATGGAACAAAAAAGTGGACAACATAATAGGTTTTACATCATAAATTTGACGGCAAGTTCGTAGAAGCGAAGTATTTTTATTGGTATAAGAATCAAATCCTATATACACAGTGCGACCTTCTAAACAGTATTTGAAGATCTTTGTGCGAAGCTCCAAAGGGATTCCAAGGAGACCTGGTGTTGCAGTGAAGGAAGAGCCATGAATCTGCATTTTGAAGTGGTCGAGTATGAACGTGATTGATGGCACGAAAGTAACTTTTGATTATTGAGATTGAAGGTCAACAATTAGAAGACTGGTTCAGTGAGTTAGAAGAAGAAGACAATGGGCCTTCAGATGCCTCAGAACTAACCTATTGAGGCTATCAATATAACCTCAATGATAAAAAGAAAACATCCTGCTGTACGAGGTCACTCAGAGCCTTATGTACATACATGACTGGAGACCCTAAATGCGTTCCAAGTCACTCCATGACGACCGAATTCACGGTGTGAGTCAGGAACTATCATCATTCTAGTCGTAGAGTCTAAACTTCGAAATTCACTTCAGCCTCAATCGATTTAGCTTGTTGGCATTACCTAGTGGTCACACTGATAGTGTTCAAGGCTACTTCGAAATGAGGGCGATCGGCGGAAGGCTTCCAGCTCTATTGTGGGGAATGTGTCAAAAACGATACCTTAACACTGAACCCTCAAATCAAACTTCAAAACGTAGTACACCGATGTCAATAGTTTGATACCGTACAAAATACCACCTAGAGTTATGGTGGTATCATGATGTTGTGACTGATTGAAGCCAGATACAAAAATACAAATCTCGCAAATGATTGAGTTGATATCTTAACCGATATCCCGACATCTTGCACTACCCCACATCTTGCACAAAATTTCGAATCTCATAAAATATCAACTACGAAATTTATATTGAACTTCAAATTAGCTATGGAAGCCCGTATAGAACTAGCAATAGCTCAAATCAAAGTTGAAGAGAAGTCCAATATAACTGCTATTGCAAAAATCCACAATGTCGATCGCTCTACACTATATCAGCAATATAAAGGGCAATCAGTTTCTTGTGCCTCTGCCTATAAAGATACCCATCAATGTCTCAATAAAGAGCAAGAAGAGAGTTTAATTGATCAAATCAACAAGCTGATACAAAGGTCTATGCCTCCTACAAGTCGCATAGTCAAAAACCTAGCGGAAGAGATTATAGGCCGGCCTGTAGGGAAGAATTGGACAGCCCAATTCGTCAAGAGGCACAAAACACGTTTTAAAAGTCGGTATCTCCGATGCATTGATAATCTACATGTTAAAGCTGATAATGTTGAGCATTTTGAACACTTTTATGATCTAGTTGGTGCTATTTTTGTCTTGTTGTTGATTTATATTACATAAAAAGCTCTAGCTAACCCCTCTTTTTTTTCATTTAGTTGATAAAAGCGATCACAAAATACAATATATTGCCGAAAAACCTTTACAATTGGGACGAGAAAGGCTTTCTTATTGGTTTGATTCGTTCGATGAAGCGGATTATGAGTGCTAGTGCATATGAAAGGGGTAGAGTTACAAAAGCTAGGCAAGACGGATCTCGAGAGTTTATTAGCCTTCTTGCATGTATCTGTGCCGACGGTACAGCTATACCACCTACTCTACTCTATAAAGGGGACTCGGGGGACCTTCAGGATACATGGGTTGACGACGTAGGGGAGGGGGATAAAGCTTATTTCGGAGCTTCAAGCAATGGGTGGTCATCTAATGCTTTTGGCCTAACATGGCTTCAAAAGGTCTTTCAACGCCACACACGCCTAAAAGCAGGTAAAGGATATCGTCTACTCATTGTAGATGGTCATTCTAGCCATGTGAATATGGAATTTATATCGAAATGCGACGAATTGAAGATAATATTGTTGATTTTGCCACCACATTCTATACATCGACTTCAACCTCTTGATTGCAGCTTTTTCCTTCCACTTTCGACGAATTATAGCACAGCGCTGAACGATATATTGTACAAAGGCGGAGGATTATCTGGAATCACAAAACGGAACTTTTGGATCATATTCAAAAGAGCTTGGATTCAAACTTGTACAACATATAATATACTCTCTTCCTTCGAAAAAACAGGCATTTATCCCATATATAAGGAAGCTACTATTGCTAGTATTACACCTGAATCTCCCTCTACGCCACCTACATCAATACGGCTAACTGGGGATAAATTTAAGACTCCATATACAACAAAAGCTCTTCGTAAACTCAAATTAGAGTTTCGGTATCAAAATGACCCTGAAATCACTCTGAAGCTTTTTAAGGCTGCTTTCACCAATATAGCTCAAGCTAGTATTCAATTATATAGAGCAAAGGGGCTAAAAGAGATTATTAAAATGGAAAAGAAGAAAAGGAGTCGATCTAAGAGATTAAATCTAATAGGAGAGGAGGAAAATGGGTCATATTTATATTCTCCTGGAGCTATTTTAAAAGCTAAGACTCATCAACATACCAAAATACTTGCTATTCAACAGAAAAAGGAAGCCAAGAAGCTGAAGAAAGCTGAAAAGAAAGCCGAAAAGGAAAAGAAGCATTTAAAAGCATAAAAGAAGACTCGCCAGAAGAAGATCGATTGTCAGATTTTATAGAGTTTCAAAAAGTATAATAAGAAAGCTCCAAAAGCTTTAAAATCACCTATTAAGAAGACTAAAAGTACTCTAAAACCTTCTACTATAATAGATCTAACATCCCAAAAAGCTATAAAGTCTCTAGATACTAGAAAGATTGATATTTTGAAGAATAATGGGGAGGGGGTGGAAACTAGGACTAAAAGCAAGCAAGTAATCACAGTATTAATAAGATTTAAAAGCTGACTATTTAATGATTCTATACAAAAATTCTATATCATATTATCAATATTTAAAAATTTCAGCTTGATATCTTATAAATTGTAATTATTATTAAATATTGAAATTCTAATAGTGGTGAATTTGAGATTGTGTAAGATGTGGAGTAGTGCAAGATGTCGGGATATCGGTTATCACGTGATACGCCCTTCATATCTATGGGGAGTGCCATAGATGCGAAAAGCTATGTAGGATTATGGCCAAGTCGACAGTACCAAGTAATCAAACATCCGACCTCCCATCACATATTCTTTATCAAAATTCCAGCAAAACTATCACCTTAATTGACATCCCACGATCAATCGAAGATGCTCAATCACTATCCTCCGAACAACACACTACGCGTCCGAAAACTGCGAAGAGGTTAATATCCTGTAAACCAATAGAGACGCCCTATCCATCACTTGAACCCAAGTCTGCAAAAGCTCTTAGGAATTCTCCAGAGAAAAGGATCGAGGAATTGATGTTGGAGCGTTATGTTCAGCTTGCGCTTGATGAGATGATGGGGGATGAGAGATGGGAGGGGAAAGTTTGTTTAGAGAGGATTTGGGGAGAAGATGGTGAGTTTATTTGAATGTTGTCTCTATAATTTTCTGTTTTTGTTCATTTATTTTAGTTTAAGATGATTATGGAATTGTATGAATTCTAGATTCGTTTGGAAAATTTACTAACATCCTCAAAATTCAGAGGAACCCAAAAAAAAGAGAAAATTAGCTCCAGAAGAAGCAGAGAAGTCTCAGCAAATAGTCATCAAAGTTGAAAACGCCTCGGAACTTTCAAAACGCGTTGAGATCGATGGAGTTTCGGGAACAATGCCACCTAAATCTACAATGATATATGGCAATATACCTGAAAGTAACCTTTCTTCCAATGTGGAAATATATGAAGACCTTCCGAATTTCCATGTGATAATTGCCGATCCACCTTGGCCTAACCGATCCGCTCTACGGAAAGATGCATATGTTACTGCTTCGGGATTTGGAGGAATAGAGAGTTTGTTGAGATCGTAAGTTTCTACTTCCTTGTTCTTCTCTCGAAGCTCTCCCTTGGCTTTGATTATACTCTGGTTTAGAAATTCATCATGTCCGATTGCGTTCTGTATGTAAATCTATGTTTTAACATATACCTCCATTTTGTATCCAACTCTATAAACAACACCCTCTTGTAAAGTCCCAAGCTAAATTTTCTCACCAAGCCTACCATGCCATAAGATAGAACACAATGGCTACGTTGGAATATGGATAACTAATAAACCCGCTTTCCGCTCCATGATATTGGACGAAGGAGGGATGTTCAATCACTGGGGTCTTGAATTAGTAGAAGAATGGATTTGGCTTAAAGTTACATCGAGTGGTGAACCGATGTGTGAGATTTCAGGGACGTGGAGGAAACCATGGGAGATTTTACTTGTGGGACGGAAGAAGGGCGAGAGGGAGAGTGCTGGGGGAGGAGACTTAGAAGTCAAGAAGTCTGTTGGGAATGAGGAATTGAATATTGAGAAAGGAGATGACCTCGAGGGATCAAATCAACACTCACCCTCACCAACTTCATCCCAATTTGAAAACTCAAATCTTACCATAAAACGAAGGATTATAATTGGAGTTCCAGATTTACACTCACGAAAACCTAATCTGAGGTTCCTTTTTGGACAACTACTAGGGTTGCAAGAATATAGGGGTTTAGAAATCTTCGCAAGGAATCTTATGGCTGGGTGGTGGGGGTGGGGAAATGAAGTTTTAAAATTTCAGGATGATGGCGCTTGGGTTGTTGAGGAAGGCTGTGATGATGTTGTTGATGAAACAGCTGATGAGGTGTTGAAAGCGAAGGATGAACAGGATATGGATAATGAAAAGAGTGACGGGGAGTGAAGGGAGATGGATATCAATTGTCGAATTTGGAAACACGTTCGGGCTGATATTGGCGGAAAACTGTGTGAATGATGTTAATTCGTCAAAGTACAAATTGGACGATTTGAGAGGCAGCCGAGCAGGTTTTAATCAGCTATAACACCACCAACGAGTTCTTTCAAAAATTTTTAGGATATCAGTCCAAGGACTTAACATAGCTGCGAGTGGGAAACAATGGAAATTTTTGTGGTTGAAAGAAACCCTGAACGAAAAGTGCCAAAACTGGGTTGGTGTATAGATGTTTTTTTATTCTTCATGTTCATATACCCCATTCAATGAATTATTCATACAATGTATCTTGCAATATACATGCTCTTCCAAAGTTTAATGGTTACACTTCCTCAAACCTTCATCTATTCCCGTCTTCCAATACGAGGAACCTTCACATCCGTCTCCACCTCAACTTCCTCTCCTACATTCATCCAGGTATCTCTCGTAGGTGCCCATTTCTCCTTTCCTTGCAAGATTTTCCTTGCTTGCTCCGCGATCGATAGACGTTCTTTGCTGGGCTTTTGCTTGGCATCTGGATATTGGCCTGCTTGTAGTTCTTGTTCGTATTCTTGACGTTTCTTGACTCCTTCTTGATCCCAACTATAAGTACCGTATGATTAGCCTTTGTTTATTCCAACTTTTCCTTCTGATTTTATCTTTCGAACATTCATCCCCTCGACTTTCCCCCCACTACACCAATCACTTCCCCGCCAAAGATATAGGAATCCCCTAAAATCGAAAATAAAACTTACTCGGAAAAGTCCTTAGGTTCTTCAGGCCACACAAACGGTCTATCCATCTCCACCATCATTCTCTTGATACTCCTCGGCCTGAACCATTTCCTAGGTGTTGGTACTTTCGCTCCTGGTTTTCCTTCCCTTAATTTCTGCGCTTGGATATAACTTCGTACTCCTCGAACCTCTATTCCATATGCATTCCATAAATAATCTCTTAAATCTAATTTGTTCAAATTGAGGGGTACAATAAAGGAAGCGAATGAGGGTGGTAGATTTGGTGTGCGGAGAAGAGTTATTGTGAAATTGGGACTGTAGTAAGAAGAGGGGTTAGTTTCCACATGGTAAGAAGCGGGATGGTGAGGGGAAATCGTACAGAAATACTTCTTTGCGGCCCATTTTGGGCGCTCGAGCGACGGCTGCAAGTGATGCTGCCATTGTTGCTGTGGAATTGGGATCTGAAGCTATTTGATTGAAATCACCAGTATCAGATAAAATTAAGCGCGGCAAATATTATCGGGATTCAATTTGACGCGATAAGCACAATTAAACGCGAGTGCCTTTCTCTCGATGTTTCCATGGTATTGCTTAGTCATTATTTCATCAACATGTGCACGCCCACCACTCACATCTCGACTTAGATCACGGATCCATACTTCCCTAGTAAAGCTTGCCCGGCATCTAGCTTTTCCCACCATCCGAACGATTATTCTCACACATCATCGTCATCAATCCCATGATTACCTACCTATCTACCGGTACTACCTAGGTATCTCATAGCAAATCACCAATCATTTGGCTTCATTGATCTTCACAATTCCTACCCGCATTAACCACAATTTTCCGCAATGACTTTCCTATAAAAGCATCCACCGCGAAAAGCGAGCTTCGCAATCCTTTACTCCGATGAGTTTCTTCGGAATTATGCCATTGCGATGGAGTTAATACCACAGATATAACCTCTTCCTTCCCAGTCGTGAAGTATGAATTTGATAAGCATTTACATCAAGGGCCCCGTCGGCTCCACTACCTACCTAGTAAACAACCTAGTGGAGGGGTAGATTTGGTCATTCCAGATCTATGCGTGCCTGCGTAATTTTTTATTATAAGTATCGATTGTTGCTGTTGTATTTTTGATCAATAATCTTGTTGATCACTTTTACCTTCCTACATCAACACTTGAATATCCATTTACCTTTTAAACCTCAATACATATTAAAAATGGCTTCAAACCCACCTCAAAGATGCTGTACTCTAGGTGTTAAGCACGAGTAAGTTTTTATTCTCTCAATGAGCTCTTGGTGGGGTTCGGGTCTGTGAATGTGAAGCTTACGGAAATATTATCTTAGGGGTACACCAACTGGATCAACTATCAAGATTGCTGATACCATTGAGACCTATGTTGCTGAGCCTAAAGAAAAGGTTCACAAGGATACTGCAATTCTTTACCTTCCAGATGTTATCGGTATCTGTAAGTATTTCTTCCATTATATACACAATAATTCCAATTCCAAGCAACTAATCGGAATCCCTCCAACCAGGGCAAAACTCCCAATTGATGGCTGATCAATTTGCCGCCAACGGTTACTACACCATCATCCCCGATCTCTTTAACGGCGACCCAGTGTCTCTTAATCATCCTGAAGGTTTCGACATCATGCAATGGTTAACTAAGGGTTCTGATGGAAACAACCCACATACATTCCCACATGTTGATCCTATCGTTCAAAAGGCCATTGAATTCTTGAAGTCTAAGGGATACACTAAGATTGGAGCTGTTGGATACTGTTTTGGTGCTAAATATGTTGCTCGATTCATGGCTGAAGGAAAGGGTATTGATGTGGGATATGTTGCTCATCCTTCGTACGTTTTTCATATCATTTCCCTCTTTCCCTTTCTTCCAATCCCCGAAAATACTCTAGTTTCAACCCCAACCCTTGAGTAACAAACTAACAAACTCCCAAGTTTCGTCGATGAAGATGAACTCCGCGCAATCAAGGGGCCCTTCTCCATCGCAGCCGCTGAAACCGACGAAATTTTCCCATCCGAAAAACGTCACAAATCAGAAGAAATCCTCAAGGAAATCGGTGCTACTTATCAAATCAATTTGTTCAGTCAAACTGTCCATGGTTTCTCGGTTAGATGTGATTTGAGCAAGAAGGTGGAGAAATATGCCAAGGAACAGGCTTTTGTCCAGGCTGTGACTTGGTTTGATGAGTATTTGATCTAGAGAAAGCGAGAATGAGGTTGAGGATAAAGTTGTGAAAGGAAGGAGGGTACAAGAGTGAAAGAAGTAGCGGGAAAGAGAAATCTTCAGAGGAAGTTGTACGCGAGTTTCTGAAGAAGAGGGGCGTATAGAAACGCGAACAAATGAATATTAATGAATTTTAAAACATGGTACGAAAGATTGATCTGGAAGTAAATTACTTTTATGCATGCAGGCCCAAATATTGATACTATATGCAATAATAACAAGAGATGAGAATAAGAACAGAGCGAAATCTAGTTCGAGGTTAATCATGGGAGGAAATGAGAATCTGCGAGTACTGCTTACAAACCCTAAACAAAGAGGTCGAGAATACACTTGATTATGTCCAATTATCGCATTCAACGGTGTTCAATATAGCTCTAGTAGACCATCACCAATATAGATATTAGCTAGTATTTGTACCAAGACGGGACGGGGAAATCCCCATACTAAGTACCTGATACATATAATTTGTTCCGTTCCCGTTCCCATTATTTACTCCACTTACTTCTATCCCGGCCATAACACCTGCTAAGTACCGATATCATCAACTATCCCATTTCCTTTTTCTAACTGGTTTGCTTCTCTTTATACATTTTTGATACATGAGTGGAATTGATGGAGTATTGTGGATCTTACTGTATCTGTATTGGTCATGGATGGATTGTCATGCTTCAAGGTGATACTGTTTGAATTGGCCTGGTAGTCCAAGGACGGATGAATTCTTCGAGAGCGGGTTTGGAGGAAAGGTAAGGGGGGTGGAGTGGAGTGGAATGGGCGTTGATGGGGAAAAGTTTATTATGTGGGAGGATGGGGTGAGTTAGGAACTGCTTGGAGAGGTGTGAGTAGGTGTTAATTGGAAAGGTGCTGAAAACGTGTGATTTATGAATTGCGATTTTCGAGGACGACTTGGTTCATCAAGATGAGATGGAGCGAGGATATTTAGATCATAGTTTTATGAGTAATTTTATACAGAGTGAGATTGGAAAGAGACTAGGTAGATGCGAATCGTGCGTTATGCACGAGAATGTCGTTGCAAGGAACAATGAAGCTCGGTAATTGAGGGGTAAAGGAGGCGAGTATACTCAAAGGGAATTGAATAGTGTGTGGGGGATTTAGGGGTGAGACAATTGATTTATAGAGGATGAAACTTGCATTGACACCTCATTAGACTAGTTCTGGAGGTATAAATGCTCATGCTGATCGAGATTCTCTGGCTATGAGGGCGAATAACCTTTCAGGGGAAGAAAGGGTGAAGGGGGGTACGGTACTCTGACATTGTCGTATCTATGGTTTTCAGTATTTTTGGGGTTGGCATGATAGTTGGAAATTAGAGGATGTTTTGTGTTATATGATGCAACGAAAGGTTCAAAGAATAGTGGTAAAGTAGTGGATATGAAAATGTATATCGTACCTAACTTTTTTACACCCCTCCTACATACCTATCTACCCCCCCCTAGTAGGTACCTATCACATTTCCCGATGCTCACTTAGTAACCTTCCCTTCTATGACGTTTAGATATGATTACTCGGACTTTTCATCATGGTATTTCATGCCACATGGATATCCAGGAGTTAAATCCAATTAAAGATCAGTTAATTGACGTCGTTGATCTCTCATATCGTGTTTGAATACCTAGGTGAGAAGTTGATGATCTTCAATATAAACTTGTCTCCTTATCACAACCAACTTCCCATCAGCTGATTCGGCGATAAGAATAATGTTACCGCCTTTCGCTTCTCCCTCTTATCAGAACAAAGAACAAATGAATCAATTTTCCCCATATAAAGTTCCAAGAAAAAAGAAAATAAATGGGCAAGGATGAAAGCTCCTGCAAGGCGGAGGTGAACCCTTGTGAATCATGTACTTGAGGGACATTTTCTTTCCAACGTCAGCAACAAAGATTGACCAGTTTCCGCACCACTTTTTCCCAACATGAATACTTGCAGATGATCTACGATACCTTGTTGCATACCGAAATTTATTTCTAGATTTCTCTCAATGAGATTATTTCCCATGTGCCAAGCGAGGAGATGGTAGACGGTGCCTTTTTTTCGATAATATGATATGATAAGGAATTGAAACAAACAGATTTATTGATTGATCGGACGGATTCGAAAAAAAAAAGATAGAGATATAGGATCAGGACCCCGCATCTTAGAAGAGCTTAGAGGCATGACAGAAAAGCTTGGTAAAGCATTCAAGAGGAGCATTATTTGCTAGAGCTATCAATGAAGAAGACAAGATGTCTTCCGGGTATGGTATTCTCATGTTCGTTGTTATATGTCTTCGACTAACAATATGTAATACAGTTCACTCAAGGACCTAACGAAAGCGATCAAAACATCAGTAACAACTTCTACCCGATTACCACTTCCAGACGACCTTGTGCGAATTATCCATACCTACCTTGAGAAAAATCCTACTCACGATGAATCCGACGCCACCAAAATTCAGGAGGAATTACTCTCCATTTATGAAAAGGATATCTGTGACCATCCTACCCGCTATGCCCCCTTTCTATCCATATTGCGAAAACTACGAACCTCGATAAAAGGTGGTGGTAGAATGTTACAATGGTGGGATAAATTATGTATACCAGTATTGAGTCATCTTGGAGAAGAGAAGGGATTGGCTTTGGAAGCTAGGAATACTTTACTGGACATCCTTATTTACGACGAAGATGAGGAACAAGTAGAAGATGCGATTACTACTTCGGATACTGTGGCAGAGAATTTGATTGCTATTTGGCTGGCAAAGTGTAATAGTGTCGCTACAAACCTTGATGAGAATTCAAAGTTCATTGAGAGTCAATTAAGGAGCATACTTATATCATTTGGAAGGAAGAGACCAAAGGTATGTGCACTATATAATGCGGGAATGGAGGTGAAATTCTGACGGCTTACAGAACTTCTTGACTGCTATCAACCAATTCTTCGTCAAAAAAGACAGTCGAATTCTCGCCCTCTCATTACTTTGCGAATTTATTCGACATCAACCCCCTCATCTACATCAACTCCTTCAAACTCCTCTCTTTGAGAATCTTCTACGATGTTTACAAATCGATACTTCGACTCGAGTGGTATCATTGGCCATGACAGCTTTGATTATGTTTCTACCTCATATCCCAAGCTCTCTTTCTAAGCATCTCCCTGCGCTTTTCAATATCTACAGTAGAATGCTTTTT
This sequence comes from Botryotinia convoluta, assembly GCA_004786275.1. Classification (NCBI taxonomy): domain Eukaryota; kingdom Fungi; phylum Ascomycota; class Leotiomycetes; order Helotiales; family Sclerotiniaceae; genus Botryotinia; species Botryotinia convoluta. The sequence continues at coordinate 83,394 of PQXN01000081.1, read as the reverse complement.
TGGGATAGGGAACGAAAGTATGAGGATAATTCGGCATCTGATGATCAAGATGACAGAAGTACTCACAGTACAAGTTCATGGACTAAACTATCTTACTTGCTGGATTCGGAAGATGTATCAGTTCCGGAATTGTTACACTATTACACATTTCTTTACGGCCTCTATCCGATGAATTTTATGAGTTACATTCGAAAACCTCAAAAATTCCTAAGGCATCAAGGATTCCCAGGAGCCAATGAATTCGCAGTTGAACCTATGGAAATAAGACAACGATCTGAACCTTTCAGACAACTCCATCTTTTACATCCAAATTTCTTCACAATGACTATTGATCAGGAATTATCAGATACTAATCGATGGATGAAAAGTGAAGCATCGGATGTTGTGACTGAATGTATGGCACTATACATACCAGGATATGCTCAACAAGCTCCATTATCAAGATCACAATTACCAAACCTACATATTGATACTAATGCCGACGTCCCAGATCAACCACTGACAGAACATAATGCATTCACACCTGCTCAATCTCGACATACGAGTTGGAGATATGCTGGACCACCTACTATTGCGTCACCAGAAGCACTACGAAATTCTGTATTAAGAAGGGCATCATTCACAAGTCAATCAATGCCTTTGATTGCGGACTCCCCTATCTTGAGACCTGAAAGGCGATTAGATAGTCCTACATTACCTCCAGTCATGGCTACATCGCCTTCACATACTCATTTACAAGATATGCTGGATTCTCAACGAGCTGGTTCAATTAGAGGTGGTATCTATCAAACTTTGACAAACGATAGCGTACAATCACTTGCGTTGAGTCATCATGCGCAAGATAATACTTCTCACGTTGATTCATACTTACAATCACTCACCCGTGCACACGCCCTTCGTTCACCATCTTTGAGACCCGGGACAAATGATTCTACGAAAGTTGCATACTTACAGAGAGATATTATGTTATTGAAAAATGACTTGAATTTTGAACGCTATCTTAAACAGCAACATCTTACTCATATTGGACAACTTCGTCGAAAAGCTATCCGTGAAGCAAGAGTCGAAGCCGAAACTCAAAACCTGATCAACTCCAACAAAATCTTGAGAGCCAAGCTGGAAGATGCCAAGAAAGCCATGGTACAAATGAAGAAAGAATTCGACAAGAGTCGAAATCATTCTAGGAAATGGGAATCTGATTTGACGGCTAAATTGCGATTATTGAAAGAGGAACAAAAGAAATGGATAGTGGAGGGCGATCAATTAAAGCGTGAATTATCTGCATCAAAGATTGATATACACAATCTAAGGCAGTTGGTCGTTCAAGCCGAATATAAGGTTTCTCATGCTACTCAAGAGATTCAAGTAGTGGAATCAAATAAGGAAGAATTAGAGCGATTACGTATCGAGGCCGAAAAGCTCACTACGAAGTTACGAAGATATGAAGCTCTAGAAGTTGAAATGGATCAAGCGAAACAGGATGAAGAACAAGCTTACAATACTATCGAAATCCTCAATATGAAGTTAAAGGCCAAGGATGCGGAAATACAACAATTGATCGTCAAATGTCAAAAGGAAGTTCAAGAAGCACAAAACGCCAATCAAACTGGTTTTAAGCAACTCGATCCTGCAAAACAAAAGGTCATTGATGAGGCATTGGCTGGGTCGCGAAGACGCATGGATGATATGAAGAAAGCCCATTCTAATCTTTTGAAACGATATACCAAGTTACAACAAGACCACCTCGAAGCGCTTACAGCGCAAGATAGAGTGTCCGATTTGCCTATGAGTATTGATGGATCCCCTGGGCCACATATTCCTCCAAGAGATCATCGTCGATTAACTCATAGCTATTCAGATTCGGCAAGGCCGGGAAGTCTTGTTCCTAAAGCAACGTTTCCACTCACAGGTACATCAAGTTTTATTGCTCGGCCTAGGATAGATTCTCACAGGCCAACATCAGGCCACGCATTTAGGTCAACGCCTACAAGTACACCTACAAGTCCAGATTTTTATGGAGGTAGATTTTCTCATTCAAGTAACTTCGGCCCAGCGCCTGGTTCGTCACATTCGGATGGGACAATGAGTAGAGATGGCAACAATAGTGATAGGGACTCTTTGGAAGCCCAGAGTAAGCCAAAGGTCAAGCCGCAAAGTGAAATGAGGGGTTATGGTCGTGGTGAGTACACTCAAATTTCCAATCTAGTAAATCGTACATTGAATTCAAAGTTGAAGAAAGATGATACTTTCTCTCTTGTGTTTTCTGACTCTTTATAATTATTATCTAACAATCAAACAGGAGGGGTTGGAAATATCGGAGCAGTGAAGAAGGATAAGGATAATGGAAAGGATAAAGACAAAGGGAGGAAAGAGGGAAGTGGGAGTGGTGCGGAAGAGAGTCCAAAGAGTAGTCCAAAGGAAAAGAAAAAAGGGAGTGGGTTGAGAGGGCTGAGGGCGTTTGTATAAAGTAAAAGTTATTGAGTTGATTGGATGGATGGATGAATTAAGTGCATATGGGAAGGGCAGGGAGTGAATCTTAAAAAAATGGTGGTTGGGTGGGATGGGGATGGGGATGGGGATGGGGATGGGGAGTTGGAAAAACGTATATAATTTGTGCGATTGCTGGTCTACTTTGTTTTTTATGGGTTGGTCGGTGATGATTGATTATTTGCTTCATCTATTGTTTTCACTGGAGGCGTTCGGTATGAAAATGGTATGGGAATAGGAATGGGAATGGGGATGGGTGGTTCACATTGATGAAAAAGTTTGAGGGTGTATATGAATATTTGAATTTGCAAATACCACTCTTCTTCTAACTTTCCAACTCAACTCTGGAGTTCTTCTGATATATATCGTCGTATGAATACGCTGTTAATTGATAATCGATCGACTATCATCAATTCCACGGAGACTTCTAGCTAGACGTTTAGATATCATGCTCTTTTCTGATATCTGGGGAAATATTAACGAATCAACTCTCAGCTGATCACGCTGACAAAGTTAAGCCGATGAATACCGTAGACCCGAGGTTTGATACTGAGAATTTTGGTCTCTATGTTAGGTAGGTGTGAAAAAGATTTACGGAATAATTTGGTATTAAAGAATGAGAGTTGTTGTTTACAAGAGAGAAAATATATATATGTAAATTGAAGGTTTCTATTTGGTCTGAATTTTGTGAATATTGAAGTAATATTTCAAACCTGTGAAGATTGTATTTGGTGATGGCAAAATAAACATCCATATGTGCATCCATTTCTGCGAGGGGAAGATTTCCGAGTACCGACCGATTGTACGGCGCTAGTATGACGTTTGCGGGTGAAGGGTGCAGCCAGAAGAGTAAACAGAAAACAGAGACGCTACATATACATACACGCAATTTGATTGAAGGTATCTCTTCAAAACATTACGAACAATTCGGTCTCTTAAGATCCTGCAAATAACTTACAAATTTACAGATGGAGTCTTGAAAGAAACTTTGCTCCATGGAATGAGAGAAATTGTTATGGTACATTGATTGATAAGAGAGGAATAAGAATCAAACAAATGGGAATGATATGACCAAGGATGCCTCATCGAGCTCAACAAATATATTTACAGAACAGAACGGATCACGAGAGACAAACGACAACAACACAGTCGAAACAATGGCGAGCGCAGTCGCTAATGGAAGGAGAAAATCGGCGCCAGCTATCTGTCCCACGGATGATGATACGGTAGTATTGGGAAATAAGCAGTCGAGGATGGGGCAGAAGGAGGGGCTTGGAGATGAGGGGAGGTTGAAGACCGCGGGGAAGGAGATTAGCAATAAACAAAGTTGGGATTATATTTGGAGAACGGGGTTGGCGGGGGGCTTGGCTGGTAGTGCAGTATGTATTCTCCTTACAATTTTCTACGGGTTCTATCTGCGGACTCTACAGGAAGAAATATCTAGAGCATCAAGAGCGATGTATCTAACAACATTTACCCCAGGCAAAAACCGTAGTCGCTCCCCTCGACCGAGTAAAAATCCTCTTCCAAGCCAGCAACCCTCAATTCGCCAAATACACCGGCTCCTGGTTTGGCTACATCACAGCCATGCGAGACATTCATAGCGACGAGGGACTGCGCGGACTGTTTCGCGGACATTCTGCGACTATCCTCCGTATATTTCCATACGCGGCGATAAAATTTCTAGCATATGAACAAATCCGAGCAGCGATAATACCGAAACATGAATACGAGACACCATTCAGAAGATTGATTAGTGGTAGTTTGGCGGGAGTAACGAGTGTATTTTTCACTTATCCCCTGGAGGTCATGAGGGTTAGATTAGCGTTCGAGACAAAAGGACGGAGTGCGGGGTTGGGGGAAATTTGTAGGAGAATATATCATGAAGTTCCGCCACAGCCTAAATTATCTACTACAACTGGGGTAGGAGGTCTAGTTGCCGGAGCAGAAAATGCGGTGCAGAGTATTGTTCCCAAAAGCGGATTGGCGAATTTTTACAGAGGATTTTCGGCGACGATGTTAGGAATGTTGCCGTATGCTGGAATGTCATTTTTAACGCATGATACTGCGGGAGATTTATTAAGACATAAGAGTATAAAACAGTACACGACACTTCCGAAACCAGCACATTATGCGGAGAATAAGCCAGCACCGCTTAGATCGTGGGCGGAATTATTCGCGGGTGGTGTAGCGGGATTGGTGTCTCAAACGAGCGCATATCCGTTGGAAGTGATAAGGAGGAGAATGCAGGTTGGAGGAACTGTGGGAGATGGGAGGAGGCTACATATTGGGGAGACAGCGAGGATGATTGTTAGGGAGAGGGGGTGGAGAGGTTTCTTTGTGGGGTTGACGATTGGTTATGTTAAGGTTGTGCCGATGGTTGCGGTGAGCTTTTATGTTTATGAGAGGGGGAAGGGATGGTTGGGTATTTAGGGTGAAGAGTTTAGATGGGAAGAGAAGGGAAGAGCACTGAATAGATTTTGGTGTGGTATTGTGTTTCGTGGTATTGATATTGTATGTATGTATGTATGCATTTTCATTGGGAAGACGGGAAGATGGACATTCTTGGGATATTGATCCGGTGGGAAGGCAATATTGATACTAAAATTCGAAGCTTTAGAATTAGAAATGGGAGTTATGTATTATCTAGGTTGATCTTGATATCAGCTATTATCGTTTTTCATTTAAGCACATAGATGTGGAAATTTCAGTAGGGTTACAGTAGACCAAGCGGATCTTCTTTCTTCATTCTTTATTTTCGTCCTATCCTTTCATCTCATCTCACAAGGGAGAATCAGATTGAGAATTTCGATGTCGGTATGACAGTAGAATGGTGCAAAGGCGAAGTCGTGCGTCGTCTTATTTTTTTTTCAGCTGAGAGATTACTTGCATATTTTGTGTGTGTAGTTTGTGCATGGATATGTAGGAGAAGTGTGGTGTTTTTTTCTTGATTTGAGGTGGAGCGGGTGAATGCATGGGGTTTGTGGATTTTTGAGATAGGGAGATTGGGAATTGGGATTCGAGGGGTGGAGGCTGTGGATTGGGATTGGGATTGGGATTGGGATTGGGAGAGGCTAAGAGCGAGGTTGAGAGGAAGAGAGAGGGGTTGGTGGGGTACGGAAGGGGAAAGATGGATATGAAGCGTGGTTGGGACCGTACAGTATCGACTTTTCTACAAACAAATGCCTTATTCTGCGGAATGAATGGTTTCGTATCAGCGAGTCGGTATTCAATTGTCGACTGCGCTCTTAAGACTTTATGCATGGGAACGTACCTTTTGAAATGTGTTGTACTTGTACTTTGTACCTGCTTGTACCTGCTTGTACTCGTGTTTGTGTAACTACATTGCTCTCATCCCATCTTATCTATTCAGATGTGCTTCATTCTTGTCATGTTCTATCTTATAGCATATGCTTTCATTTAGCATTTTCTCCTTCAAAATCCAATTTTGCCCACTCATCCATCCTTTTCAAGTCACCTAAGCGAGAGGTGGAATTTGATATAATTCACTGAGTTTTACAGTAATTATTCTACCCTCTAGACCTTTAATTCCAACTGACCCAACTAAGACAAATGCTCGGCCGAATCTTCTATCCCGCTCTTCTCGCCCCTCCTCCCAGTCTCCCTCACTCTTCCTCCCTTTCACTCCCATCAAAAATGAAAAGGTTAACTCCAAGTCAGATAGCAACACTTCTCCTCCTCTCAACCATCTCTTCTCTCTTACTCAGCTCTACATATCTCCCTCTTATCGAACGATATATTTGTAGCACTTATACTCCTTCTTCTTCTCCCCTTTCTTTCGCATCTTCTGAGGTATCTTTATCGTCAGATGAAATGTGTAAATCCCTACCGGTACAGTCAAGGATAGCGGAGATAAATGGGATATTTCAGTTTTTGAGCTATATCCCGGGAATATTTTTAACGGGACCTTGGGGTTGGATTGCGGGGAGATGGGGGATGAGGAGGGAGGTTGTGGGGTTGGTTGCTGGGAGTGGAGTGCTGGGCAAATGTGGTGGGGGTTTGTTTGTGAGTTTCTTTCTCGTCTGTTTCCAAGTACTTATTTTAGGGGAAGAATGATAGGTTGTGTGTTCTAGAGGTTTGAGTTTTTGGAGATGCTAATAATTGATGAGGGATTAGGTTGGAATTCTGATACGTGGGATATTAGATGGATTTATTTGATACCGGTTTTTGATTTGATAGGGGGTGGAAAAAGTGGTTATGGTTAGTTTGTTGTATACTTATATTGGTGAGAGGGCGGGTGCTGTGGGTGAGCATGGGGGTTTGTATGTTTCCCCTTTTATTTCTTGTGTCTTTGTGTCCAGATTCGCCCCTTTATATTCTTCCTTGCAACTTTCGGGCGTCTCATGTATTTTGCAACCTTTTCCTGTATCGGAATGCTGATCATGACTAACCTAGATCTTCAACCTTGTATCGTCTTGTCGCTCTACAACTTTTCAGTAGTTTCAAAGCTCTTTCTCTAGCCGGTTTTCTGTTGAAGTATGAATATGGTGTTTGGATCATCTGTGCACTTGCAGTTGGATGTCGGGTTCTTTCCATTGGAATAGCGATGCTTTTACCTTCGGGTAAAGTCTTTGAGTCAAATATCAACATACAGAGTTTAGAAAGGGACACAGGTATGGAAAGGGGAAGGTATAGAGATTCCATCTACGAAGAAAACGAGCAAGACAACGATTCAGAAACCATACCAACTTCAACAAATCACAACACCTCAATCGTATCATCACCTATAAATATAAATTCTTTCTCATCGCACCCAAACTCAAAATCTCGCATTGATCCGCAAACTTCGTTCCTATCTCTAGTTTTTCTAGTCACTTTTTCGCTAAAAATTCATATCCTTTACCCTCAATTCACTAGTCTTTCGCAAAATCTTCCATACAATGTTACTACTACCATTTACAGTTTTTGTTTATTGGGCTCTAGTATCCTACTAGTCTTTCTCCCACGAATCGTAAAATTCATGAATCGAAGGAGAAAATTACGAGTCTTGTTTATTCGTAGCGAAGAAGGAGATGAAGCGGAAATTGAGGAAAGAGAAGGAATAGAATGCAATGAGGAAAATGATTTCCTGGTTCTAAAATGGAGTTTGTTGGCTAATATCATGAGTTTGATACTCTTGGCACTTCCAACGACAAGAGGAGCAGTATTTGGGTTGGCAATTGGAGGAAGTGTGGCGGGGAGTCCGGTGCAAGTTGCTTTGCTTGCTTTGGGGAGTGGATTGATTTCTGATTTGGGTTCAGGAGGCTCAAATGGGTTTGAGGAAGAGAATAATGTGAGGGGAGGGGGATATATAACTACAGCTCGAAGTTTGTTGCAAGATTTGGAAACGGAAGTGGGTGGAATGAATTGCAAAGGCAAAGATAGTGGAAGATCGGAAATAGAAAAATTCTATGTGAGGATGGGGATATTGGAACAAGTAGGTGCTTGTTTAGGGACGGGGGTATGGAGTTTAGGATTTGCGAAAGGGATGGTTGGGAATGATGGATTTGTGGATTTCTCACGGTGGGATGTAAGGGGATGGATGGATGAGAAGGGTGGGTTTCTTTTAGCAGCGGGGTTGTTGGGGTTGGGGTTGCTGGTCGCTGTGAGATTGGAAAGGAGAATTGGGGGTGAGAATCGAAAGGGAAGAATTGTGCTTTGGTAAAAGTGGAAGGTGCAAGGCAGTCATTTATGTGTAACGAAGTTTGATGACCATGGATCGGTAGTAGTTTGCTTTACACGAGAGAAGATTTCTATGATTACGGCTGAATGATATATGATTTAATGGATGTGGTTCTGGTGTAAATGATCATCGGGGCGCATGCAATGAATGAAAATTGAATTGGTTCAATGTGACATAACACAAAAAAGTACCTTAGCAAGTTGTTCGAACCCTCCTTTCTGGGAACTACGTTGACGGACTAAAACCCTTGTGACAGTCTACCAAAGAGGAAGGAAGTGACATGACTTGTTATCGGCTTCTTTCTACATATTACTTATTGCTCAACTTCATGATCACTAACATTACACTTATTACTCCTCAAATCAGCATTGTAGATCAAGCAATTTTGGACAATACAATATCATTAAGTAGTTTTACATATTACCTGATTATAAATTCTTTCCATCATGACCTTCAATCCGAACAGAGACGCCATAGACACGGTGTTTGATCTTAATGATACCTCGGATATGTTATTGCCAGTAATTGAAAAGATGGATCTTGATGATCCAAAAGATAGGGCCGTTAATATTAAAATGGAACTGGAATTTGAAGGTTCAATAAAAGAAACACTGGTATCGTCAGATTCAGAACTTGAGGATTTCCCGACAAGAACACTGGTATCCCAGGTTTCAGAACCTGGGGGTTCCTCGAAAGCAGTACTGATATTGTCAGACACGAGAAATATCGCTTCTGGGGATTCTCTGAATCTGACTTCCCAAATGATCTTAAGACCATCAGGTGCAAGAATGATCAACAACAGACTGACCTTTACGAAACTTGGTATGGAAACACTTTCATTCTCATTCGTTTTTGCCAAAATACACTGACAACAAATCAGAGAACAAGTCAGAAGTGATGAATGCGCTTGCCATTAAACTTGGGCTTTCTCCCGCTCTTAAGTTTTACGATGTCTGTTCATTTACTGGAACGGATTCACTGAAGAACATACCTCGTCCAGTCTATGCTCTCCTCTTTTCCATGCCATTCACGTCTACCTGGGAATCAATTACACGTGCAAAGGAAATGGCAAAACCACCTTATAAAGGGAGCGGACCTAATCAGCCTGTGATTTGGTTCAAACAAGCAATTGCTGGTGCTTGTGGCTCTATGGGTCTCTTACATTGCCTTTTAAATGGACAGGCTCATAGATATATTCTCCCCGATACCATATTATCTAGACTCTGTGAACGATCTATTCCCTTGGTACCTGATGACCGAGCAATAATGTTATATAATGACCAAAATTACGAAGATGCTCACCAGGCTATTGCTGCTTTAGGCGATAAAGCATCATCAACAGGAAAAGTTCAGAAGTCGAGACGGCATTTTGTAGCTTTTGTAAGGGGGGAAGACGGGTCGTTATGGGAAATGGATGGAATCAGAGGGGGACCTATTCGTAGGGAGCCAAGATTGGAAGAACATGAAGATCTTTTGGCTGATGATATATTGAGATTTTGTATGGGAGGATTTGTTGATACTGATAGTGATGAGGATACTATGTGTAGTTGCATTGCCCTTGCTAAAGATCCGACTGAGGCTGTAACTTTGCCTTTGAATTCTCTTAGTCGCGGTCATTTAAAGAATGAAAGAAGCGAAGGTGTACAACCGCGTACTTTTTGGGATCCAGCTTGGTATGGACCTGATCATTGGTCCCGATAATGAATTGGTTATGAGGCGGAGGTATTATAACGACCAATAGCGATAAAAAGTGGTTTCCAAACTACGAAGCGTCTAGTAGTATTAGTTCAATCAAGAATTTTTATAGCAAGGTTTAAAAGATTTCTCACTCCTTTTGACATTTCAAGGGAAGTATCCAAATAAGTATCCAAATTTTAAACTTCTCTGAACTGCAACTAACCGTTTTCGGATTTGCAAAATTAATGTGATCGGATCTTCATAAACAATTCCTAAAATATAATTAGATCTATTTACTGCGCCGGGCGGGAGAATCACTACTGTGATCTTATGGGGTTAAGACTCAGTTCCGCTTAAAACAATCAATACAACCCATATCACTAGATATTAACGGGAACATAAACTAGACTGAATCTCATACATCGGAAGGATCGATAAACTAGGTACAGTACGGAACTACCTAGGTACTTGTACGGTTAAAAAAATGCTTACATTTATAAGTAGCAAAGTATCCTTTCATGCCGTGAACGCCACGATACCACACAACCACTACCGAGGTCTTATATCCCCGCGTTTTCTAGGATCTTTCCCCATGGTCAAAAAATACCAAGAAAGAACAAGACAAGCGTTAATAAAACTTTCGGACTTATACTCGGTGGTAATACACGATCAAATGATTGTGAACTACTAGATGAAGATATCAGCCGATATAGAAAAGGGTCCGGTAATTTGGTTCACGAGAGTAAACAACGCATAATTCAAAGATCGATACTACGCTGCTGACACTCTTTGAAACGAAATCTTCAACACTCATTTGGCAATTCAATAGGTAATTTGTAATTTCTGCAGAGCTCACTTAGTGTTCAGGTTACTTCTGTCAGATTGTCGAGTGGCTGAGGCTCAGATCTTTGTGTCCCAAGTGGTCATAAATATTCCGTAGCAATGCCCCTTAATTAAAAAGAGTATACACGGGAAACGATCAACATTGAACTACAAATACTGTGGCTTTTGATGTTGGCGTAAATGATAGGATATAATAAGTCTTCTTATACCTTTCATTCGTGGGAACAATGTTCGCATGTTCTGGTCACTCGTATGCATTACTGCCTGCCTTCCGTCTCTTCTCCAGTACAATATTCATGGATTCGGATATTGCAAATCAAATTGGAAAGCGGAATTCAGCGAATAAACATTGGATTCTTCAGGTCCTGACGTGCCAAGAATTGAGACGATCAAATACCCCAGATTAGAGCATCAAATAGTCCGGACGGGTGGACTGAATACAAGTTCTTATTATCTGAAAAGCAATACAATGTTCAGTATTGTTCCATCAACTCAAAACTGTTTGTGCAAAAAGAAAGTAATATCTCAATCGAGGTGGAATTTAGTAACCCGAGTTATCTGAGTCATTTGGCTGAAATGAGAAATTGGACGTTTCTCAATTGTTAGACTGAAGTCCGGACTATTGGGACACTACCCCGGATTTTCGCACATGGTTTTGATATCAGAAGATACTTTGATTACGTTGCAATCCTTCGCTGTGTTTCTCTTGTAACTCTGATGAGCAAGGAAGCATGTTACACTCACAAGACGGAAATGATTTCTAAACTCGGTGGTGCGGTTCATGGCAAGTGATCTAATTAAACACTCATTCTCGTCTTGGGAAAGTGATAGCTTTTTCTATAGTGAGCATATAAGTGCTCATCTTGTCCACTTTGGATTTTCTGATGGCAGATCTTACACTCCTTCTGATTTGACTTCTTGAATTTCCCTTCCTTAAAGCTTAATATTCACTGGCTTTTACAGCCTCTGCAAATGCTTGTGTAATCATCTCCATTCTACACATCTATCCTTAAACAATCAAGATGTCTCCTAGATCTACCTTCCATTATACAAATCTCTTACTATCCTTACCTCTCACAATTACCGCCCTTGCTCCATATATTCAAGGAACCTATCAACAGTATGCAACTGCTACCTATAACCTCAAGGACACTTACAACTCGGCCAACTTCTTCTCTTCCTTTAGCTTCTTCACGGGTGAAGATCCTACTCATGGATATGTATCATATCAATCTCAATCAGCTGCCTCAGCACAAGGTCTCATCAATATCAACAATGGCCAGGTCTACTTAGGTGTTGATCATAAAACGGTTAACCCTTCAGCTGGTCGTGCATCCGTCAGACTTACGAGTAATAAGGCATATAATCATGGTCTCTTTATTGCTGATATTGCTCATATGCCTGGATCAATCTGCGGAGTCTGGCCCGCTTGTGAGTGATTCTTTCGAAAAGCTTAGGTTAGATGGTTGACTGATACTTCTTCTAGTTTGGCTCGTCGGTCCTAATTGGCCATATGGAGGGTAAGTTTCTTCGCATTTATTTTTATCTCGCTTATTACCGGACTTCTCCACCGCACACTCAGTTCTGACTATATCCCAGAGAAATCGACGTCATCGAAGGTGTTAACCTCGCCGGCACAAACAGCATGACCTTACATACCGGTCCCGGCTGCGTAATCAACACAGCTGGTTCTCAACCCGGTATCACTTTAAGTGACCCAAACTGCAATTCCAATAGTGGCTATAACGGTTGCGGCGTGCTTACCAATAAAGCCAATTCCTACGGAAATGGTTTCAACTCTGTCGGTGGTGGTGTCTATGCCATGCAATGGGAATCCTCCGGTATCTATGTCTGGTTTTGGCCTCGAGGTAATGTACCCGCTGATGTCACTGCCGGAAAACCCGTAACAGGTAATTGGGGATTGCCCCTCGTGGCATTCAATGGAGGGAGTGGGTGTAATATCGATAGTTTCTTTGCGAATCAACAAATTGTTTTCGATACAACGTTTTGTGGAGACTGGGCAGGATCTGTTTGGTCTAGTGGGAACTGCGCTAGTGTTGCGAGTACCTGTAATGCGTATGTAGGAGCGAATCCGGCGGCGTTTGCGCCAGCTTATTGGTTGATTAATTCGGTTAAGGTTTATCAACAATAGGGGGTTGTGTAGGGGGGGTTAGAAGAGTTGGAGTTGAGTTGGGGATGTGGAGTTAAAGGTTATGGGATATAGTCAGGGTGTATGAGTTACTGACTGATGATTCATGTTGAGTATTATGACGTGATGAGGTTAGATAGGACAGCTAGTGCGCTCGTTTTGTGGCTGTCTAGTAGACTTTTATATAGGACGAAGACGAAGACAGGATTGGAGGTGCAGTCGCTACCATAGTTGCTGGCGCATTTGAAGATTTATGCTTACAGTATATAGAGTTTGATTTCTGTGTATATAGTAGGGTATCAGATTCGTTTCTAACTCATTTCAATACCTGCAAGTTATCGCGTCGATGAAAGCCTATTTCACCAGCAGAAAGGTTAGCTCAAGGATTTCCCGAGTTTCGAATGATGCTGCCTACTGCATGTTCATCAAATTCCAATTTAATCGTGCCACAGATTCTATCTATTTGATAAGGCGAGGATGCAAGAGAAAGAGGAATCAGGAAGGAAAATTAAAATGAATTGATAATACAATTGAATGATATACGACTGAATATCTATACTCCTATCCTCTTCCCTCATAATACTCAATTAAAGTCCATAGGGAGGAGATAAATGTAGGGGTTTCAATAGTCCGGAATGCAGTGAAAAATGGCAACACTGGCGTCTGCCATCGTCCGGCGCATGAGTCTTGAATGTGAAAAGATCTGAGTGGTTATTTCAAGAGCGGAACAATCACTAATTGAAATCAACAAGCAAAATCGAGGAGCATGTTGCTTTATTCACTCTAGGTTTGGCGGAATAAAAGCAAGGGTATGAAATAAAGAGAAGTTGCGAATGCGTTTGAAATCTCTTAGGAAAGAGTAAGGCGTAGAATTGCTGATGTGAAAATCTTCCAATCTGGGAGGAAAGATCGATGAAGTACTTGGGGGTATATGAGCAGATTTTCTCTCAGGCTCTTCTTTTCTCACCCTCTTTGAGAATTTATTTTTTTGGTTAAATTTTTTAACCAAACAGCGTTACAACATCATCAATACCAGCGTTTTAGACAAGATGGCCTTCCCATTTCGCCGATTCTTTAGACCCATCGTCGCCTGGCGTCGCCTGACACTGTAGGACAGGAGCATTTTCGTTCTGACCGTTGTTCCACCTCTCACCATGTTCATCGCCGGGCTCAATTTTCGCGAGAAATTGGCTCGTGACGATACGACATGTGAGAGGTGCAAGGAACTGATACATCCCTCTACGGAGACAGGCCCAGCGACTCGATGGATGGAATTGAAGGAGCGAAGTGGGAAGTAAGCAACCATCGACATGGCGGTTAGTCTTAATCTCATCCTACTTTCTTAAATGTATAGTATCTGACTTTGTGGATCATCAGGTGGCCCGATGGCACCCCTATAAGTCCAGAAAAGACACTTCCTTTCCAATGCTTCGAGATGGAAGAAAGCAAACAATGATTCACATAATGAGTCTAGCAATTGCTTACGATTCGATTCAACACTGTCTGAGAAGAGTCACAAGCTACCCAGTTATCCAACTTTTACAATTACTCGATATAAAAAGAACACCAGCCTCTCGTTAATATCACGACCTCGAATTTCACTCCTCTTCTACTTTCTTCCAACCGTTCATAATTGGAGCTCTCAGGTGTATGCAATCAGCTCGAAATCACAATTGATCTGTTGATATAAGGGGCAGAAGCAAATAACATGACCTCACATCTTTCTTCCACGTGGATTTGAAAACCACGCCAATCCAATAATTACTTGCAAAAGGTACAACTTTCCCATAATGTCACCACCCTGATGGAGTGGTCATGTACAGCTCTCAAGCAATTTCTTTTGCATCTATTAGAGTTGGATGATGCTCATTGTCACTCTCCGTTGAAATAGAAACAAAGATTTTCTTCTCTCTACAACTGATGTTACTAGATCTTATTAGAAATTACTGGAATAGAGGAAAAGACACTTCCTTTCCATAGTTGCTGTTAATGTACTTTGTTGAAGGAGTACCATCATTCACACCGTTCAGATCTCACGCCTGTGCCCAGAGCCCGTTGTCAGTCTTGATCAATCATCTCTTTAGACCCAGAAAAGTCAGAAAAGTTATGGTGGTGGTAGAAAATGGCATTAGCAGAAAAATGCAATTATATTTCTACCACTCCTCTCCTTTGTATATGAGGTTTCCTTTGGGGTATCAAGTTTGAAGGAGCTCTTTGAGACTATAGTAGATTAGATTGAATTGTTAAATTTGAGTATATCTACCACAATCTACAATCCGCATCTCGTATCATTGTCACGACTTATAACTTAGAGCTGGGTCATACCTATATCATACTCCTATTGCCCCAGAAAGAACTACCAAGGTGCCACCAAACAATCCTGCAAGATTCGGCCTCTTCGTATTAGAAAATACACGCCAATCGAAGATCTGACTGTCTCTGCAGCTTCAAGTACATTACCTATACCTGACTAAAGATTGTGGCCTAGGCAAGCTACACATAAGCCCTAGCTTGCTTAATCACCTATGGAAGTGTATACGGAACTTTTTGGTTATATTTTTTTTCTATCTTTTTACTGTATTTGAAAGGAATAAGGTATGAAATAAATCTCAGGCTTTCTAACATCAGTCTGAAAACCTAGGTAATTCGTAAACTATCTATTGGTAGATTCTGTGAGGTTATATCATTTGAGATGTAACCGCGTTCGACCAATAGGGATGATGCAAAAAATTCCCGTTATTCTACCCTAGACCCCGGCACTAAGACAACAGCCCTTTCATAGATATCCATTATCCATGCATCTCTTCATATCATATCCACCACCCCACGTCACATCAATATTGCCCTCAACCATTACAATCTATCAAACCTCTCAACCTATCACCATCAGCTCAACTCAGCTCAGCTCAGCTTACCACCCAACCAATCTCCACACTGACCTCGATCCAAACATGCCACCTTCTTTCATCTACCGCAAGGCCTTCCAAGCCTGCTGGCGTCTTGACAGAATTCTCCTCCCCCGCCCTCCATCCCAGGCCTATCTCGCTTTCCTTCGTTCTCGTCCAAATTCGATTAATAGAATGAAGGTATGGTGGTGGAATAAGACGCCGATGGGTAGGAATTTGCTTGTGATTGCTCCTTGGAGTGTAGCAACTCATGTTTGGTTTTATGGGTTGTTGTGGAAGTCTTAAGGTTATCAGAGAGTCGTGCCGAGGTAGTATTGGGATAGATCGTTTTAGAGAGGAATATTATGGTGGATAGATTTACGAATCACTGGATCTTGTTTCCGCGGAGTTACTGGGGAGGAGAAAAGGATGGAAGCGATAAAGCTTATGATCGGATGGAGATTTAATATGCATGTTGGTCTACATGCTGCTGATGTATACTTAATACGACGGGCTAGAACGAATTGGTGAACCTTTATTGAATATGTATCGCCTAGACGAAATTCCCAAAATGATTGTCTTGATGGTTTTAAGCGGATACTCATCTCGGGATTTTACACCTACAGTTGGTTGGCAGTTAAAGGACAGATTTATCTCCTTCGCTTCATACTTGAGATTTTTGGAAATGGGCTAATATAACTTAATATTAAATTTCATCTTGAGCTCATTATAATTTTCGAAATGGGGGTTGCAGTCTTTGGGCTACATGCAGGTGTGGAAAAAATGACCAGAATGATGAAATTTCCAGAATGAGACATCCATCACGTATGCGATCCTTTCTTGAGGCTGATCAAAGCTTACTGATTCAGTCATATATTCCTTGCTCTGGGTACTTGTAGATACCATCGAAAACATTCAATCGACTGAGCCATTTCCGAGCCTTTGTAGACTTCGTCTTCTGAAAATCAGGCAAGAACTCTCTCGTCCAGAATCATCGTTATGCATGATCTCCGTCATCTGTTTTTGAAGTATCTGCACTTGCAACTTCAAAGCATAATAGTATTTCAAGTAGCACCTTGGTGCCCTTTAATAAAACGCATTCTTGCCATTATATACAAGTTTGACTTGAGAATAGCTATGGCCTTGATCCCTTTCATGCGATCAATAGTGATATCGATAGACTCTGAGTTGTCGCTTGCTAGACAGGTGAGCCCAGTTGGCAGTAATCATACACCACCAAATCTTAGGAATGCGTAGGACTTGGATCTGAATGTCCAATAACTCGCCAAAGATTGATTGTAGCCGATTTCCTTGAAGAGAGGATGCTATTCAAAACCGCCTGCTTCTAATCTTATCATAATCACTTGAACTCCGCAAGACTCTTTCCATTTCCCCTTCCATTCCCACTTAGGCCACCTCCTTCCAAAACTTTCTTAACAACTCTCCCTAACCTCACAGTACCCTCTTCTAAATCATCCGGCTCCTCCCACGAAAAACAAAGTCTCAATCCCCTAGACAACTTCACACTCTCATCCCCTTGCACCTCGAAAATGCTTCCTTTAGCTACCACAAGATTTTCATCTTCCAATGCCATCTGCGCTACCAAATCACCATCAATTCCACCTGGCAAATTCAACCAAATGAAGTAGCCTCCAAAGACTTTTGTTTCACCCGATTCCATGCCCGTATTTTCAACCGTCACACCTAATGGACCCAATTCCCTCTCAATCGCGCTCATGATCCTCTCGCATCTCTCCTTATAAGCAGGTTGAAGTACCCCCTCAATATGTTTCATCAAATCTCCCGATCTTAAAACCTGATCAATAATAGTAGCAGTCAACTGACTTGCGCATCCACCACTCCTCGAACTACCCACTAGACTCAATCCTAATGCGAATTTAGGAGTTGCTTCAGTCCATCCGGTACGAACACCTGGTCCTGCTATTTTACTGAATGAGCCGTTACTTACTGCATTTCCGAAACTGGCTGCATCAGGGATAGGTTCGAGTGTACGGTCGATGTCGACGAGACGGGGAAGTAAAGCCTTTTTGAGAGCAGCATCAGAGGAAGATGATGAATTAGGCCATTGGAGAAAATCATAGACATCGTCTGTGACGATTAATGCATCGTATTTGCGAGCCAATTTAACAAGAGAAGTGCGACATGATAGTGTCATTGTTTTTCCAGACGGATTTGAAAAGGTTGGGACGCAGTAGATAATGTTTTTGTAGATCTTGCCCCATGGTCTCGATTTTGAGTCTTTGATAGGCTATCCACGTTGATTAGCCTCATTCCTTGTCATTCTGTCATACACCAAATTTTACAACTCCAGAACAGACATTGAAATCTTTCAAATCACGTGAAACACCTAACATACCTCGATACCACTATCCTCCTTGCCGGCCTCCTTCATCATCCTTTCCAATCCCTCCAAATCCACCCCCTCATCACCCTCCCCAACAGCTCTAACTCTCAACCCACTATCATCAAATATTCTCCCCGCCAAAAAATACCCGGGCGTAATCATCCACACTCTCGTAACTAGTGGATCTGTATATGTCTGTAACATACACGCTAAATTTTGCGATGCTCCTCCTGTAATACATATCCTATCTGCTTCTGGACTTGTCTGTGTACCTTGATTATCTTTATTCAATGGTGCCCGATCATTCTTTTCTTCGTCTGAATTAGAGGCAGAGGAAGGATAATACTCAGAGTAAAACTCTCGAAGCCATATCGCAACACTCTCCCTCAAACTTGATGGTCCTGGATCCGGTCCATACAATAATCCCGGCTTAGCTAGATCTGGGTTTGTAAGGACTTTATTTGCTGCATTCTGAATAAACGAAGTAGGAAGAAGAGAAGTATGAGGCCAGCCTCTCAGTAGATTGATCTGTTTCTTTGGTGGATTAATCATAGATTTAGACACTGAAGGATAATTTTTGGTCATGATGGACGTTGTATAATGTGGTTGTTGAGGTAGATGTTTGATGTTTGATATCTGATGATATGATATAATAATGTGCGCACGGACTCATAGAGCGCCCCTTAACTTTACAAATCAACTTAATAAATCATGATCATTTCAGAATACATTTGATCCTTTTCAAAATGGAGCTCATCAATATTTGACTTGTAATAAACCATTAATCTAGATTTCAAGATATTCAGAGGGGTATTGGAGGGGTTGTATGGCTACGAATTTCAATCATTTTCGTTGGGATCGACATAAATAGTACGCCCTTTATCGAGCAGAAGTGGGGGTGATGATGGATGGTCAGGGAGAAAGATAAAAGAATATTTGTAGATGGTAATTGATAATGTATAAGAAACAATGAAACATTTCTATCACATCATATTCATGATTTCTCATCAAAAGTTTGTATATGTTTTCATGATTTTAAATATTTTATTCATCTGAAAATTGTGTTAAGAAGCCATTTCCATTTGGCATTGCTGTCATCCCGAATGTACAGCCATAGAGCAAAACATATTGCAATGAAGTACTTATGATTGAGAGTTTTTTTTAGGAATCCTCATGAATATTTCAATGTCCAGATGATTCCTTTTTGTTACCCCTCATATCGTCGTAAATAATGACCTCCATGTCATCCAAACCTATGCCTATGCCTCTCGAAAAACAGTAAGAAGCAAGTCATGACTGCGTGCAAATGTACATTGCGATCCATGATGCAACCCAAATTGCTTAATGATCGCTGACGAGACAAGAACCCACTTATGAGGGTTTTGAAGTTACAAGTGTAGATATTTTGAAGAAAAAAGAGGCGTTGTGTAGAAAGAAAAAGGTTGCTCTTATAAATACACGTTGAAGGTTTAATATCCATGAAAGAATATGATGACCGTCATCGTGTCTTCTTGAACTATTCTGACAGTTAAGTGTGAGCTGGTGTGGCAGCATGGCGGTTCCAGCTAGTATTATTCCCAAATCCTCTTCCACCACGGCCACGCCCAGAAGTGTTGTTTGTATTTGAAGGTTGGGTTTCACGAGGAGTGGAGGAAGAGCCATTGTTGGTATCTCTTCCACCACGGCTACCTCTTGGATGTGTTGACAAAGTTTGTCTTGATCCGCCGCGTCCACGTCGCGGGTTGCTTCTCGTTCGAGATGCTGGAAGTTGAACCAATTTAGACTTTTCCTGACCGGGTAGCAAAATTATAAGAGAACCGGCATTGTTGCTGATCTCCAGTGGAAATTGCATTGGTTCTGCGGATGTTGTATCAGACATGAGGAACTTTCGAGGAATATTTCTTGGAGGGGGAGCAAGTTGAAAGGCGTTTGGTGGCGTAGTTTGTGGAATTTTAATGACAGGTAACGAGCCCATCTCTTGTTCTTCAAAACATTCCTCCGCAGCCGGCTTCGTGTCGAGTAATTCTTGTTCGCCAATCAAATTATCGTTGACGGAGCCAGGGAGGGAAACCACAGTGGCAGTAGAAGCGTGTGACTCTGATGAATGATCAAATGCGCGTCTGCTAGAAGAATCGACAGCAAGAGCATGAGTTCTTGGTGGAGACTTCTTGCCGAACAATTGATCAATCTTTTCCTTCCACTCTCCTGTTTGGGTGGATGAAGGTGCACCTCTGCGAATGTCGTAAGAAGTTGACCCAGCTCGCGCGAGTCCTTGGCGGGCTACCATACCAGGAATTTGACTGATGGCAGGAACTGCAGGGGCTGCGGCTGCGGCTGCAAAAGATGTTGGACGGGGAGGAGCAATTGGTGCAACGATGGTCGGAGGTGGCAATCTAACCACAGGTAATGGAGGTGGTAGAGCAACATGTGGACGTGCAAAGTCGCTATCATAAGCCGGGTGACCAGCCATGGTAGGTGGAGGTGGAGATGGTGATGATGATCGTTCAAAACCATGGCCATTCATCTCTTCAAGGCGAACATCGCGATTGTGGCTCGGGAAAAACTTCGACTCTCGATGTGCACTTGATGCGTTAGTCTCTTGACCCGGCCATGCACTGTTGTTGTACTGTGTTCGAGACAAATCTGGTCGAGCATTACCGCGAGAAGCATTTTCGGTCAAAACTGAAGTAGTCGACGATCTTCCATCAACTAAAGCAGTCAAAACCTTCTTCGTCTTACTTCTTGTGCCATCTTCATTTAATGTAACTTGCTTCCAGGTGTCTTCGTAGACAGGCTGAGGAAGCTCCTCTACAATACCAGCTGCTTCTAATTCACGTTTGCGCTCCATTTCTTCCTGGTGTTGTTGATGAAGAATTACATCCTCTTGTGATATTCTATCAGGTACACCACCCCAAACCTGTCTAGCCATAGCTTTTCGCTGCTCATCCTCGTATGATCTTGGTGGCTGAGGTACTCTGTTCGCCGATGGAGGTCCGATTGGAGGTGGTCGGGAGTTGTATTGGTTTTGACCACGATTTGCCTGATAAGAACCATTACCACGGTTTGCGCCAGGTGGTCCAATTGGTCCTGGATGAGCAGATGAATGAGGAATATCTGAGAGTGATTGGCGAGACATCTCAGGAAGCCTATTCAATTCTGGATTAAAAGTACCGTTTCCAATTGTTTTTTCATTTGTGGGAGGTCCCCAAATCCGCGAAGATGAATTTTGTGGTGGTGGGGGCGCAGCCGACCATGAAGTGAATCTATCAGCGGGGTAATTTGAAGCTGAATTTCTCTGCCATGATTGTGAATTTCGGTTATCGGGCATAGTTTGTTGCGTAGGCGCCGAAGCACTGGGCTGGAAGACACCATTTGATCGTGAATCGGAGCCAGTAGGATTTCCTTCAATGTGTCTTTCATCATCATTTTCATTCGTGATTTCCGAGTTAGGCACGTGGGCATCATTAGAGGTTTCCATTTCCGTCGATTTGGCCAGAACAGGTGTTTTTGCTTCGCGGGCTTGAATTGAGGTAGGAACGCTTTCTTCTTTGACCGGCTCGTCCTTAACCTTTTTCTTCTCTGGAGGTGGACCCATTGCTTCAAGCTTAATCCGGATACGCTCCTTCCTCTCAGCCTCCTCTTTGGCTTCGGCCTCTTGTCTTCTCTTGATCGCAAGTTCACGAGTTCGTCTCATGATAATCTTTTGTTCTTCCAAAGCATCATCGTCACGTGCAGCGCCCACTGGTGGGCCCTGTGGCGGACCTTGACCATGCATGTGCGTATCACCTGAACCTGAAGCAAGTTGTCCATAAGTAGAATGAGGAGATGCATGACTAACAGCTGGCGATGCGCGAGATTGCCATGGTTGACTTTGGTTTTGATAACCTCGTTGCTGATGTTGCTGGTTTGGATAATTTTGACCAGACGGGGAGAAATTTCTTGGTGAAGACGGCGCATCACTTACAGCCGCCAATGAGCCTCTGCGTGCGTTTAACATTTCGTGAGGTGGTGGCATATCATGACCGCGGCTCATACGCCGAGCAAAATTTTCACTTCCCCCGCTAACATTAGAAGAAGTGCGACGGCGTCCATAATTTCCTTGTTGCGCGCTCGTGTGGTGAGTTTGAAAAGCAGCAGATGGCTCTGCAGGCCCATCCTGGTGCGATGGTCGTTGAAGAACTGCAGGACCACGAGATTGTCCATCGGATCTAGAAACTCCACGTCGACCCTCATTAACAGGCTCATACCGACCAGATTGCGAATTATAGAGCTCCCGATTAGCATGTGCGTTGCTTTCTCTCCATGTTCGGCTGAAATCATCGGCCGCAATTTCCTTCGCAGGTGGTTGTGGCATACCAGAAAATCCATGAGGATCGCGTTGGTTGAATCTGTTTTGCTGAGAATGTTGCGAGGATTGTTGGGGAACGTCAATTGCGACAGGGGCCACTTTTTCGACTGGAGGAAGTTGGGCCCATGGAGATTTGACAGGTGTTGGAGGTCCAGGTGGTTTTGCAACGAGAGTAGGTTTTTCGGGAGCACCTTTGAGCACCAATCCAGCTTTTCCGGACCCAAGTCGAGGAGCAGGAGCAGCTATCGCCTGAGGTGCTGGTGATTTTGATGGCTTTGGTGCGGGTTCAGTTTTTCTAATTTCCTTTACGACTGGCGCAGGCTCTGGTATGGGTTCGGGAGGTGGAGGGGGTGCATCATCTGCGTGCGGTAGAGTAATCTTCGTGCCATCCGTCCATTCAATTGATTCAGGTGCCCAATCATCATCGTCATCGTCGATATCTGCCCAATTTGCCTGCTTACCAGGGTCATCGGATTGTAATCTAGTCGCTAAATGAATACCATAACGTTGTTTGAGTTCTTCATCCGTAAATCGCTTTGGCTCTGGTGGGGCAGCAGCTGTCTTATGTTAGAATATTCCCCCTTTCAACATATTGTGTAACATACGTCTGTTTTTGTTCCACACGGCACTCGCATCCGGAGCACCACCAGCTTTTCCACCATTTGCGGTAGTTGAAGCTCGTGGAGTTGAATCACGGAGGCCACTGCCTGATTTTGCGACCAATCTAGGTTTTGGGGTAGTTGAGGTTGAAGCCGTCAAAGTTGTTGGCGCAGTACTAGAAACTGCAGGACCTTTATCTCCAACCTTCGATGGGACTGCAACCGTGGAAGCTTTCGATGCTAAAAATGTCTTGTTTACTGAAACTGCCTTGAAAGATGGGACTGGTTTCTTAAGGGTCGAGGTTGTTCGAATATGACTACCTTTGTCATCACCAATTTTCGAGGTTTCCGCTTTTGTAGCTTCAGTATCCGATCCTCCATTAACACTGACCTCCGCCGAGTTATTGTTGGTGACTTCGAGAGAATCTGAATCTTGTTTACTTCCATCTTTATCGGCAGTCGCTCCATCTACAGAGAGAAATTGGTCGGAGGGGACATCTTGACTCTTAGTTTCAGTAGTGTTCTAGGCGCATGTCAGCATTTTCCGATTAACTGCAAGGGATCATTGAATATATAGACTAACCAGCTCATGATCAGGAGTTATAGATGACGTCGCGAAGTTCTGAGGAGTGGCTTCAGTTGCCATCATACGTCTTCAAAATGTTTATTTGGTATCGAAGTGACTGCGCATACGTTGACCCGATCGTATTCCGTGAATGTACAAGCTTTCTAAACCTAGAAGATGTGAATATGGTGGGGGGAATTCGTTTTCGTAAATGTGAGGTTGGCTTGCGACAAATTAAATAAGATATCCTCAATAAAGGCGGTCGCAATATCTTATATCTTAGGTAACTGAAATTGAGAGAAGTAGAAGAAGGGAAGAGTCAATGGGAGGAAGTATTGAAGTTGATTTATCTTCTTGCGGGAGACTTTCATACGATACGGACACTATTATGTATCATGTCGAAGTTTAAGGTACGGACCATTCAAAATGTTATTCTAACCTATTTAGGTAGTAGCGTGATAATGTTAAGCTTTAGCGTTTGAATCTACTCGAGGCTGAAGTGAATTTTAATATGAACAAAAAAAAAGGTCAGTGTGTGTGTGCACCCTTGGTAATGACATGTTGTGAATCAGTCATATATCACCTCTTTATCTTTCTTGATATGATAAATTTCTATGAAATTCGAATTCGGATCAATACAGTACAGAATATAGAATAACATACATAGGTACTTCCGATGAAATATACTCACCTCATCGTTTTGATATCGAACGAAAGTCAGGTGGTAAGGTTCTCTATATTCACAACTCCAATGGGGCTATCTTACGGTTTTGGAGTCACAGCTACATCGGCTGTTCTATCCATGAAATAACCCAAAACATTAAGATAGGACAAACTCGGA
Organism: Botryotinia convoluta; assembly: GCA_004786275.1. Lineage (NCBI taxonomy): Eukaryota > Fungi > Ascomycota > Leotiomycetes > Helotiales > Sclerotiniaceae > Botryotinia > Botryotinia convoluta. The sequence goes on along the minus strand of PQXN01000081.1, from coordinate 58,952 downwards.
GTGACACATGCGACTGTTACATTGCGAAAAGCGATGAGCCAGTCAATTTTCGTGATGTAGTAATGAGATTTTAAATGATTTCTGAACTCATTTCCTCCCACGGCATAGTTCCTTCAAATTTTAGTACGTCGAAGACTGTTCATAAGTTATGGCTGTGATAGTAAAGGCAATGATATGAAATGAAGGGTGCAGTCTAGCATACTTCTAGAGGGATCATTGCCTGTTAAATCCCGCAAAACTTCGATGGAGGGGATGCAAACATGTAATGAATCTCAAGAGGTTTCGAATTGGCTATGTTTGGTAGCCATCGCTTTGCCTATAATGAGGGCGCTATGTGAGTGTAGGCTTGTCGAGTTGAAATGGGTTCTTCCACCACACAGGGTAATCATTGCTAGTGTTGTTTAAGGGCACAAATTGCGTCACACCCAATATAATGACCACAACGCATGAGATCCAACTAACGGCTTGTCTGGTATTCATCTATTCCTTTCCTTATTTACACCCAAGTAACACAATGCCCGCGTATGCTCTCCATCGACCTTCCTCTCTCCTTAATCATCCATCTAGTGAGCATTGTTCTTGTGGTGACCTGCCCCGTATTGTTAGTTGTCTAGTAATTCACAAAAATCCAAAGATGTAAAGGCTTACGCAAGTGGAAGTAGTAGTTTTGAGCATAACCAATACCAACCAAAAAGATCAAGGCGTGAATGATAGGTGTGGCAGAAGGGTTCTTTCCGAAGTACTTGGCTTGGTATCTACCCAACAATCCCTTGGCCTTAACCTCTGGTGCTGGTCCGCGGGGAAGTTTCTCGTAGAAGCTAACTACACGTTGCATACGGGCAGCATCTTTGGCAGCTCCGAGTCCCTATCCCATCGTTAGACATGATATTAGTGCGGCTTGTATTTCGGGGTTTGTGGTGGACCATGGAAAGCCCCAAAGATAGGGAAACAAAGACGTTGGCGGAGAGATATGACTTACAGATGGAGAGGCAACCTAGTCTCGAGTTAGTTCGGTTTATAAGTGAGAAGTATGGAGGGGTATAGAGGACATACCTTGGGGGGGATGAGGGTGGAAAGAGCTCTGCGTGTAACGAAACTCATCTTGGAGACTACCACAGAAAATTAGCCCAATTGATCTTCGCGCAATGAGCAATGTCATTAATTATATGACCTGCAATAATACATACCTTTTCTGACGTCGTGATGAAATCTAGGAACGGTGAATTGATGTTGTCTTCAACCTTCCCTCAAATCTCGTTCCGAAAGCCTCCACTAGTGCGCTTATGTAAGCACATCCCGGAGCCTCAAGGAACCTCGAAATCAAACATCCAATAATCTTCCCCTCAATTGCGACTTACTATACACAATATGTCACTCCTTCGTCCTTCAATCGCAGGGCGATTACTGCGCGCAACAGGTCCTACTGGGCTGCGCTCCATACCAAATGGAGTGAGATGCGAATCTGGTGTCCCTCTCACACCTACGAACATGCCAAACCCTAAACGTAAAGAAGGAGAACCATCGATGATCAACCACCCACAATCAAAGGATATACTGGTTAAGCATAACCAACCAGATTACGGAGTGGAGGTTGACCAAGCTGCTTCGTGAGTTTTCCATGGGGAATGCAACAGGAAATTGTGTATTGGAAGGAAGGGCAGTTACTGATGGGAAACTGGCAGATTATTCACACCAATCCCAAAGCGTGTTATGAATGGTAGCGAAGAGGGAGATGTTCTGCCAGCTGCAGTCTTATCTGGTGCTCCTATCGAGTTGCAAGCTCGAACAGTTCGGTATGTTCGCCATCAACATCAAGCCTTACATAACGATCACACCAATGTCTAAACTCCCGAGTAAATAACTGATACAAACTTATCTAGCATCTATCGACCTGCTAAAACCGCCACACAATCCGGTGATTGGCATGGTCACCACTGGCGTATGGACTGGGATATTTTGTCCAAGGGCCACCGTTGGGAAAATCCTCTTATGGGTTGGCAATCATCGGCCGATTTCATGCAAGGCACACATGTAAACTTCAAAACCAAAGAGGATGCGATCAGGTTTGCAGAGAAGCAGGGTTACGAGTATTTCGTTCAAGAGCCAAATGTTAGGAAGGTTGCGCCAAAGGCATATGCAAACAACTTCTTATGGAGTGATAAGAAGTTGAAGCATATCAGGACAAAGTAGAGGATGCATTGCGAGAATAAACGAGAAAATTTGGGCATGGGGGAAAGAGGACTGTACATATTCGGATGAGCGAGGCAGACATATTTAGCTGCTTGAACTGAAGATGCATTTATGATTGAATTGTTATTCGTTTAGCGAAAAGTGGTGAAAAGCATTGGGATTCTCCTACGCTCTGTCGAAATTGCGACGACGAGGACCATCAGACTGGCCAAGGCGCACACTTAGTTGCAAGTACATGAGTGGCGTAAAGTTGGTAACCAGAACTTTTGTTCGGTCCTACTATTCCTGGATTTTGATGTCCATGACGTCGCGCGTTATCCCGCAGTTCTCTGCCATCGAGCTCATTTCTTGGTATATTGCACTCTTTCATGACTTCTTTCTACTCATCCATAAAATTCTGCCTTTCCTCTATTACCAGGAAGTGATCAAGAGTGCAGTCAGTCATGAAGACCCTTTCATCTGATCAACATGGTTCTTCTTACTTCGCACTCCCTAGAAGATACTCATTTGCCGCTACCAAAGGCAGACTAAAAGAAGGTTTAAAGAGAGTTCAACTACTTCATGGCAATAAATTTTGTTGCATATCGCATTTCCCAAGGTAGGCCCCCTTTTAACCACCTATTTTAGACTCGCAAAATTATCTGCAAAGTTCCAAATGGTATACCTACTCATCAAGAAAAAGCAAAAGAATATTATCATGTAAAACTTACAAGTATATAATGCCTGCTTCATTTGTGATAGATTTTGAAGCACAAAATAGATGATTTCCACTCCTGCAGAATGGAAAAAGAATTTCCTAAAGCAATGAAGATGTCTGTCTTGTTGCATATCGCACATTCAAGTGAGACCTGATTTTCGAATCCATATAGAAAATTCTCCAGACGTTCAGTCCTCTTAAAAATTACATATATGGGCAAAAGCAAAATTACACCATTCTGTATCAATCAAACCGCCATATTGAGTATGGTCTTCACAATTTATGTTCAAAGTGAAACATTGCGATTTCGCAGATGTGAAATAAAGTTTTCATTGAAAAGGTAAAAAGAACGCCAGCTACATTGGAATAGTTTTGTTGCACGTCGCACCTTGAAAAGTGACTGCTTCTTCAAACCCCTATATCACCGTCTGGAAGCAATCTGAAAATTGCTAAATCGTATAGATTGATCAACAAGAAGCAAAATTAGGATTCTAATCTAAAATCATCCCGAACAAATCAGCAAGAAAGTAGATATTCGTCCTTAAAGACAAATGATAGAAATTTCAGGTCATCAAATGAAGCCAAAAAGCGAAGAACTTTAATGAGCGCTAGTGATATCAGAAAGTGGTATGTTGCACATCGCAAATTTTCATAAATATCATTTTCAATAATGCAAATCACATTTCCTACGGTTCTAGTCAATGCTGAATTTGCTGTACTTTCGGTATCATGATTCAGTCAAGTTTTGAAAATACAACAATGAGTAATGAATTTATGATAGGATCTTTTGTCCCCGAATATGAAGGTCGAGCAGAAGAAATGAAATTGCAGGCTTGATGAATGAGAATGGGTCCCGGTGATTCGAAAAGGGTGAACGTTGACTGGGTAGATTGTGCAAACATATCTGATGTTTATGCGTTCGGGGTTCTCAGCGTGGTGTGTCGGGATTATTATTATGGCTATGATGTAACTTGAGGAGGTTATGGCCGCCGTTTCTATAGTGTCTGGAATGAGGTATGCCAATCATCTAAATATTAGCCGCATTTGTTGCACCTTCCAAATTTTTAACATTATCCTGGGTATTGACATATAGCATCAAGCACCTATGATCATCTTCCAACTGTACTGGATCGTCGAAGACAAGTCGATTGCCATCTGCTATTTACAATTGACACATTAATGACGCCAGAAATCTTGATGCAATCAAAAAGCAGTCTCTAAATTTGTAGGATCCGAACATTCGATTTATTTGGCCTCTTCTAATATGAGCCATCTTTGTCAAAGACACTAGTTTCATGTTTTGTCATTATAGCCCATGATATCTTCACGACTTGTACAGTCCATGATGAAGTTAACTCTTGCATCCGCAGAAAATACTGACATGGAAAGATCTTTCTAATTCTCAAAATTTTTAAATACTATCGTTCACGAAGAGGGTGTGTTTGAAAGATGACATATTCGTCAACCCCGCATTCGATCCCTCGCTCACAAATCCTAATACCTCTTCCATCGCGTCACTATCCGGGATATACGTCCCACCTTGACCATGTTTTTATTGTTCAACCCGGTTCCCAAAAAGGTACAGCTGTTCAAACTCAAATTAACCACTATTGAAATCCATGCTGGAAGGGAGCCTTGGACAGTGAGAAATGTTGTGAGCTGGCTGTAGAAGTGTGGCCACAATTCAACGTCAAATTTTTATATATTGATGAGAAGAAGGAAAAGAAAACTAGTGGTATTAACAGCTCTGTGGCAAATCAATAAGCAACCAGCGAAGGCAGCAAAGATGAGGGTGTCATTCTTGCAAGTTGATCTAGGAGCATATTTGGGGCAGAAACATTCGTGTACAATAGTAATTCTGAGTTCACATACAAGTTCCGGGCTTGGATGTAAGAAAATGCTCGAATTTATCGAAGGTCGTTGCAAATATGTCGTGAGTGGAACGGACAGACGGCGCAGCTGATTAGTGAACATGGTACACGAACTGATCTTAAGTTTTTGGCGAAATCTCATCAATGCTAGTAGGAATTGATATGTGTTGTACAGGATTTCGTAAATTTGCTCACCCATTTCCCAGAGCCAACCATAAGATGGTGGCCTTCAAAACTTATAAAAATTGTATGCGCAGTGGCTCTGTGGTATATATTTGGTACCAAGCTTAAATAGAGACAAGGAGATCAGTGCTGCATCCTCATTGTCGCCGGTGCGGTCAACTCAAGCCACTGACAGAAAAGCCTTCAAACAAGACTTTCACATCCATTCTTGTTGGTGTGAAGGATCATTTTTTTCCTGCCCGAGGACCAAGCAAGAGGTAGGAGTATGCTAGCTGTGGTATAATATTATTCCCTTTGGAGGTCGTACTATCAACTTGAACTTCGGACGTGCTTGTAATTATTCATGCAAATATAGATATTCTTGAACTTCTCCCTTTAGTTTCAAGTGTCGATAAATAGGCACTACCTAATCGTCTTAAATACTGTTTTCTCTAGACTGATGCTACACCATGCTTCCAATTCGAGTCTGTTTCTTGAAACTTCCAAGAAGCGAGATAAAGATATGACCTTATAAAAAGCTATTCTTTTCGGCCGACGCACTTTGTGTTACCTTTACATCTCCATTACGGCTCATAGATGACTTAGAAGCTTTCCTGTAACACAAATGCTTCATACTTTTTATACTCATGAATATTCATAAAGAAGACCCCTCAAGGTACGCTCGATTTGTTACATCATACATGTTACTTGACAGGGGGGGGGGCGGTGAAGTTTGAGATTTCTCGAAGTTTGGCGCTTGTCTCACTAGCGAGATAAGTTTAAGCGCGCTTTGGCGTCTTATTGATTGCTGAATCTCGAAAGTTTATCGACAAGCAGCAATACCTACTTTACCATCTTCGAAATGGACGACCTCGAATCTCTCGAAATCCTTTCTTTGGTCCAGAGAGTGGCCTCTGAACTGCATAATCATCTTGGAATAAGTGATAAAACCCTCGCCGAATTCGTTATTGCGCAACGTACAGAATGCAGTTCTCTCGAAGAATTCCAGAAGAAGCTCGAGGCCATTGGCGGAGACTTTCCTCAAAGTTTAGTCGAGAGTGTGGATCGCCTGGTTTCGACGATGCATCCGAAGTTCAAAGGTAGCAAAGGTAGAAATGGCGCATCGGCTGAAAATGGGAACCTCAAAGTCGAAGAGAAAACGAAGGTCTTTAAAGGTCTGGCATTACCTGACAAGAAACCGGCATGGCAAGACGAAGACGAATCCTCGAACGGCCACGCGATGAATGGAACTGATGCGATCGACGATACCCTTGCATTATTAGAAGGTCTGGCACCCAAGGCGCAACCTGTCGATGATACCCTGGCATTATTAGAAGGTTTGGCACCCAAGGTGCAACCGGTGAAAATTGAGAGAGCAAACAGAAAACGAAGCAGAAGTCCAGATCAAGATTACGACAGAGGAAGAAGTCGTAGAGATAGGCATAGATCTAGATCACGGTCCGGAGATGAACCAAGGAGGCGCCGAAAGCACGAATACGAAGAAGACGAATTTGGGAGGACGCGAAAGAGTCACAAAAGTAGCCGGAGGAAAAGAGAAGATGATGATTACAAACGACCACACACTCCCGAAATTTACGATGAAGTTGTTTTACAGAAGATTTATGATGGCCATGTCACTAGTGTTAAAGATTTCGGCGCTTTTGTTAATATACATGGTGTAAAGGGAAAGGTTGATGGACTTGTGCATGTTTCGGCATTAGTGGAAGGGCAACGAGTAAATCACCCATCGGATTTAGTTTCGCGAAACCAACCTGTCAAGGTCAAAGTCATTAAAGTGGAGGGCAACAGAATTGGACTTTCAATGAAGGAGGTTGACCAAGAAACTGGGATGGATTTGGCTCCCCAAGAGAAATTTCATTCCGGGGCTAATAGTGCTCCTCTTGGTAGCAAGAATGAGTATGGTTTAATTGATGAGCCTGTGCAGGTATTCGAAGGACAAATGTCGCGAAATTCGAGGAAGAACAAAAAGAGAATGACATCTCCTGAAAGATGGGAGATTCGACAACTGATCGCATCCGGCGTGGTAAAAGCATCGGACTACCCAGATTTGGACGAAGACTATAATGCGACACTGAATGGCGAGGGAGAAATGGAGCTCGAAGAAGATGTTGATATTGAGATTCGGGAAGAAGAGCCTCCTTTCTTGACCGGGCAAACGAAGCAGTCTTTGGAGTTGTCTCCAATCAGAGTCGTAAAGGCTCCTGATGGCTCACTTAATCGCGCTGCTATGGCAGGTACGACTCTAGCTAAAGACCGTAGGGAATTGAAACAACAAGAAGCTCAAGACAAAGCTACGGAAGATGGAGCGAAAGTTGATCTTTCTGCACAATGGAATGACCCGATGGCGAATCCAGACCAGAGACAGTTTGCTAGTGATCTTAGAACTGCAAAACAACAAGCACCCAGTAGTGAAGTTGTGCCTGCTTGGAAGAAGGCTACTCAGAATAAGAATGAACCTCTAGGTCGCCGTACGGATATGTCTATCAAAGATCAAAGAGAGTCTCTCCCAGTGTTCAGGTTCCGCTCTGAATTAATCAAGGCTGTTCATGAGAATCAACTTTTGATCGTCGTTGGTGATACTGGTTCAGGAAAGACGACACAATTAACCCAATATTTAGCAGAGGCTGGCTTTGCTAACAATGGCATAATTGGTTGCACCCAGCCACGTCGTGTTGCTGCTATGTCAGTTGCAAAGCGTGTCTCGGAAGAAGTTGGCTGCGAGCTTGGTCAAGAGGTTGGATACACTATTCGATTCGAAGATTGTACTAGTCCAGCCACGAAGATCAAGTACATGACAGACGGAATGTTGCAGAGAGAAGTATTGATGGATCCTGATTTAAAGCGATATTCGGTTATCATGCTGGACGAAGCTCACGAACGTACCATCTCTACAGATGTTCTCTTCGCATTACTGAAGAAAACGATCAAACGTCGACCAGATCTAAAAATCATCATCACATCTGCGACTCTTGATGCAGACAAATTTTCATCATACTTTAACGAATGTCCCATTTTCTCTATTCCTGGTCGAACCTTCCCTGTAGAGGTCATGTACTCAAGGGAGCCGGAATCTGATTATCTTGATGCTGCTCTGGTTACGGTTATGCAAATTCATCTGACAGAACCTCCTGGAGATATTCTACTCTTCTTAACTGGTAGTGAGGAAATTGACACGTCTTGTGAAATTCTTTACGAGCGTATGAAAGCACTTGGACCTAGTGTTCCGGAGTTAATTATCCTTCCTGTCTATGCCTCACTTCCCACAGAGTTGCAGAGTAAGATCTTTGACCCCGCACCCCCTGGAGCTCGAAAAGTGGTGATTGCTACCAATATCGCCGAAACTTCTATTACTATCGATCATATTTATTACGTTATTGATCCTGGATTTGTCAAGCAGAATGCTTACGATCCAAAACTCGGTATGGACTCGTTGATAGTTACCCCAATTTCCCAAGCACAGGCCAAACAGCGTGCAGGACGTGCTGGAAGAACAGGCCCAGGAAAATGTTTCCGTCTTTACACAGAAGCAGCTTTCCAGTCTGAGATGTTACCCACTAGTATACCGGAAATTCAGAGACAAAACTTGTCCACGACTATTTTGATGTTGAAGGCTATGGGCATCAATGATTTGCTTCATTTCGACTTCATGGATCCACCTCCAACAAATACTATGTTGACAGCTTTGGAAGAATTGTATGCCCTTTCGGCGTTGGACGATGAAGGACTTCTTACTCGTTTAGGTCGTAAGATGGCAGATTTCCCCATGGAACCATCTCTTTCAAAGGTTCTCATTGCAGCTGTTGACCTGGGTTGCTCTGATGAATTGCTTAGTATTGTTGCTATGATTTCTATTCCAACTATTTTCTATCGACCCAAGGAAAAACAAGCCCAGGCCGATCAGAAAAAGGCCAAATTTCACGATCCTCATGGTGATCATCTCACACTTTTGAATGTTTACAACAGTTGGAAGCAGAATAAATTTGCAAGTCCGTGGTGTTTCGAAAACTTCATTCAAGCACGAAGTATGAAGCGCGTAAAAGATGTACGCGATCAATTATTAAAAATCATGGAACGATACAAGCATCCCATTGTATCTTGTGGGCGTAACACTGATAAAGTTCGACAAGCACTGTGCTCTGGATTCTTCCGAAATTCTGCTCGAAAGGATCCTCAGGAAGGATACAAAACTTTGATTGAAAGCACACCTGTATACTTACATCCTTCGTCCGCTCTTTTCGGTAAACAAGCCGAATGGGTTATTTATCATACCCTTGTAATGACGACGAAAGAATACATGCATTGCACAACAACTATTGATCCTAAGTGGTTGGTGAGTGCGGCACCAAGCTTCTTTAAGGTGGCGGATGCAGGGAAATTGTCAAAGAGAAAGAAGGCAGAGAGGATTCAACCTCTTCATAATAAGTTTGCAGCAGAAGATGATTGGAGATTGAGTGCGCAAAAGAGGCAGGGTAGGAGCGGTGGAGGTGGAACTTGGGGTTAAGGAGTAGGCTTATCTATTGATTGTACAATATGGAGACTCATGGGGTTTATTAGCTTAGATGAAAATGCAGCGATATAATGAAATAATTTTGATACCTTCAGAGGATAAGTAATTATGTTGTGTTTGACCTTTGAAAGATGATGGATATATTTACGATGTATTATCTGTAGGGGAAACAAGTGCTTGATGAAATACCCCTTAATTTGCATGTCTACTCTTGGTCTTCATTCATTGTGACGTCTGCAAGAGGGTTTATGGAGAGCCGAACTTAGATTTGTATTGGCAGCAAGTGTAGTTAAGATACATCTAGTGTGTTATGTCCTCGCCCCCAAAGTTTTGTGCACCAATGTCAATTCCATCTCCTCGGCCCACATTCTTCTCAACTTCAGCATCATCAGAGACTTTCTTGGCAGCAGGTTCAGTGGTCGTTCGGGAGACTTGGCAGCAATATCGACAACTTTGGATGAAGGTTTAACGGCTTCGTGATGAGGGTTGGCAGCTTGTGTTGTTTGTTTGACAGCATTTTCGACAGCAGCAGCAAGCTTGGCAGCAGCCTTACGTCTTTGTCGGCGATTCTGAATGGCATATTAGCATGAAACGAATGAAGAATGAACTCGAAGGGATTGTAGCTTATGGGACCACGTCGAATGGGGGTGGCAGCAAAGTTTATAGTTGTACCAGGGCCAGCATATATCTACAAGACAAACCGACAGTGGCGAATATAGTCAAAAGAAAGAAGGTCAAACTGACTATTCGTTGGACCGTACCATATTGGCGAAACATGATGCTTGTATCGAAGACGAGGACTTAAAAAGGAAAAATCTGGCACAGAAATTTGTTGGATGGGCAGCATGAAAAAGAAGAAAAAAGGAATGAAAGGAATGAAGGAGAAGTGCTCTACTTAAGAATTCCTAGTCCTAAGCTAGTCGAATGCTCTGACCCTGAAAGATGGTGATATCGTAGGTTTCGCCAAAGGAAGAAGTCGCATTCTGCGATCCTTCCAAACAGCACCTCGAATTAAGTACAAAAAGTCATTCGGTTGATCATACGATGAAGAATAAGGGTTTTCTACCTAGTGGGTGGAATCTGGCTGCGAAGTAAACCTTCATGTGATCTAGGTATTACCAGTAAGGTCGACCGGATTTGTCACATCTTATCTATCCAAAAAATATTAATATAGGAAAGCGGTATTTTAGCTTCATCCAAAGAACCGCCGATGACGATAATGCCTTAACCCTTGGGACAGTAAGTAACACCTTGATCCTTAACACTTGCTGAAGATATTAATCATCTATGTAATGTGAGTGATTCTTGAATATCTTAACTACACCAGGATTTACTATTGGACATATAAATTTCCTTACTTGGGTGTTAGGAAACGTTGCCTCTTGTAGAGATTATGATATTAAATGTGGTATACCAGCAAAGAGATGAAAAATGTCCAGAAATGCTTGACGAATGACTTTTTCATCAGACATTATAAATCATACTCATCTCCAATGATAAAATAATGCTTGATAGAAATTATATCCCTTTGAAATTGAAGATTGTGATCAAGACGACGACAACAACAACAACAGCATTAACACCAGGCCCACTACCGACCCCCCCAAAAAGCAATCTTCATAACTACTTGAAAGAGAAGATCATCCTTCCTGAAGAAGAATTACCTCAAAAAGGTGGACTCCCTGAAAATTGACAACCATCTGGACAAGAGGATATTTCAAATGGAGAAAGCCGAGGTCAATTTCTCATCTTTTTTATTTTTCCCCCTTCAAAGTTAAAAGAATGCTCTGAATTGGAATGCTCACCTCGACGAACTGCAAGATCGAGTATGTTACCTGGGCTATCAAAGGCTCTAAAAATTCACGGAATCGTGAGACGATGATGAACTTAGATTTGATGATAATTTTTGTACCACAAGTTATGATTTCTTAGACTTTGTGAAGACTTCACACAAACGAAATAAACCACGGATCAAGATAGGATTCCCAGGCATTTAGATATCACATCCGACTTGGACCATCAAAATTGTTTGATTGTCACATCCAAATATGGACATTGGAAGGATTTGATTCTTGATTCGAATTGAAAAATGAAAAAGTACTATTAACTTTGCTTGGCATGAATCTTATTTTGTTCATTGTGTGGAGAGGGGATGGGGGGCGTCCATCGAGTTCGTTTGATTCCTCAAGCCTTGATTGATGCATCTACCAGAGCTAGAAAACCGTTCAAAGCTCGTTTCAGGCCTGAGAATGCGCCTCCCCTAGCCTCACTTAAAGGAGGATGAGGTTGAAGATGAGAATGAGATTGAACAAGGTCCATATTCAACTACCGTACTTGCTACCCGTAGTGCACTCGATTGTATGCCACAGCACTTGTCCCAGACCTCATGTCCACAAGGCAAAGCATGTTGTGGAGTTGGATTATCCCACTACATCCTCCTCTAGATGGGGTAGAACTCCAATCAAATCAGAATTTCAACGCACATCTGAAGAGGAACTCAGGATAGTGGCCAGGAGACGAGATAGCACATATCAATAGGAGCTCGTAGTTGAACCTTGGACCTTGTTGGCAGTCTGCTGAGCTCAATCATCAAGACAGCTACCAAATTTTATATGGAAAATGCATGCCCATTTAAACTAACGCAAGATTACCTACGTTTCATCGCAATACGATCGTTTCCACCAACTGCCGTTTCATCCTTCATCATATACCTCCAACTCGAATTATCAAAACAACAATGCATTACTACATTTTCTCTCCACCACTTTTCGACTTGTATTGCACCGCTCCTTCCAATGCTGGTAGCCATGGATGTCTATCTTTCACGAAGCTTTCCCATTCTGGCGTCATGACCTTCTCGAAAATTCCCATCTTCAAAATGGCTTTGCCAGGATATGCTTCGGCTATTGATTGAATTGGACTATGGATTTTGTTAACGAATCCACTCATAGTTGGATTCGGAGAAAGAAGCTTCAGGGGATATAACTCGGAGACATGAACTGGCAATGAAATGAAATGAGAACCCACTTTCCACATCTTTTACAAAAGTGCCTCCTAACACATTTTCCGCTCGAGGTATCACAGTCCTCATATACATTCATATTTTCCGCCCCTTTAATCGTCACTTTTTCACTCTCGATTGTGAGATTACTTCCGAATGCTAGTCTCATTGTCAATTGTTTTCTCATGGATTGAGATATCCCCACAAACCTGAGGAAGCTGTCTTTCTGCAATTCAGACAATGACATAAATGACCTCTTGGACGAGAGAAGAGTTCCGAGTCGTTGATTGTTACGGTTATGGCGCCGCAGAGACATGTACCTTCCATCTTTTCAAGGATAGCTTCTGAAATGTTAAATATGAGATTCGGGCAAGATAGATGCTTGAGATGTGGTTGATATTAGAGGAACAGGGGAGAGTATGAAATATTATCAACCAATGTCAGGATAACAATTACTTTGGCTTATACATAGGTATGTATATATGTTTCGTATACTCTATATAATCAATGTGTGCGGAATGAGGGCGGAATGGTGTGCGGGGCAGGCGGGGTATCGTCAACGTGTAACCGTTTCGAGTGTGGGGTGATAGGGACCTTCAGGATAGGGACAGCCTGAAAGTTGTTCTAGAGTTCGGAGATAGTGTTCAAATGAGAATTCTCATGAGGAATGTTACTACTTTTTATTATTATCACCGATTTTTGTCATTGAACACGAAACTATATCGTGAACCCTGTGGTAGATTGGTTACAAAGTGACGCACCATATAGCGATAATGACAAAGGCGACAAGTCTCGATTGTAGGATAGAAGGAGGCTCTAGCTGGGCGGGAGAAACAAACGGTACATCCTAAAGGTACTGTCTCTTCAGTGTTTGATATCAAATCAAACAATTATCATTTCAGTCCGAAATTAAACATCAAGATTTGGGAGCTTTTGATTTATTTTTCTTCGTAAATTTTGCATGATCAGAACCCAGTGATGTGTCTAGTATTAAAGTTACCGTGCTTTCAATGTACAGTTTGACTTGAGTGATTAGGTGTATGGCTTTTTTTCGTTTATGTGGAGGGAGGTTCATTATTCTATGTGCATGCGATGCTTGAAAATATGCACTCATGGTCGTAATTGCCATTATACATTTAGCAGCATGCAAGATTTTGAATTCGTTACGGCAAGCATTTCGGTAGTCCTAAATTGGCAGGAACGTGTTGAAAGAGACTAAAATTACCCGAGAAGATCAAGGGGGAATGATCAATCGCGAATTTGGGTTATCACTTTCGATTTTACCATCAGTAATACATGAATTTGTATCTACAAACTAAATTCATTACTTTCATTAAGTTGGTCTTCCGTTAAAGTTATATATACATGTGAAAGAAGTCAGATGACGACTTGTTGTACCAATCGTCCACCAACCACGAGATACTCAGAGTTTTAACAATAAGATCCGTTGATTGTGGGTGTAATAACACCTTGATCAACTAAGAGCTCCCATGACCAGTAGTCTGAAGTGATACCCTCTCCATCAACAGCAGCAGTGTTGTTAACCATCTTGACGTTCCAGAATGCGCTACCGGAAACATACTTCTGGTAAGCATAAACTTGAGTATCGTGGATAACCTTACGTCCAGCAAGGGTGTTGTTGTAAAGAGTCTGAAGAGACCATTCCCCGATGAAAACAGGGAATTTGCCATCGCCTGCGGTGTATTGCGCTTGTCCACAGATGGCTGGGGCAACATATTGCGAATATATACCGGCAGCGGCAAAGAAGTAGATATGGGAATCGATGACGAGGTTAGTTCCAGAAGCGTAGAATGGAGACCAGAAAGCCTCTCCCAAGAAGCAGTCTTGCAACATGAGGGGGATTTTTTTGTTGACTTTAGCGATACGGGTCAAGACACCGTTGATGTAGGTATTAATCCAGTTAGTACCATTTGTCGTGAGCCCTTCACTAGTTGCAAAGCCACTAAAATTATCTGAAGGCTCGTTAATTGGAGCAATAGTGAAGCCTTGTGATTGTCCTGAGTTTTGGATGAATGTCAGAATAGCATCGATGGCCTGGAAGGAGTAGTCTAAGTTTGTTGCATTTTGGAACCACCCACTGTGTCCGAAAGCTTCACCGATACCTAAGGAGTTAACTCCTCCAGGAAGAGAGTGGAGACCAATAATGACATGCATTCCATACTTCTGGATAGCATAGAGGGCAATATTTCGGAGATAGGTTTGTTGATTACCATGGTACAATCTGGAACTAGGGAATTTGATCCAAGCTGCGTATGTAGTGGGAATGCGGAGCGTATTAATGTTTTGAGCAGCGAGCTTGTCGATATCGGCGGTGGTAATCCATGAAGCATAACGAGCCTCAAGGACTGGGCCACACTTATCACCCAAAGTCTCACAGAATCCCCATTCATCAATCGTGTTAGGTGCATAAGCATTCCACCAATCAGGATCGTAGTTTTGTTCTCTAATACCACTGTTAGTTTATTTGCACGTAAAAGAGAAGAAAAAAATGGGGCGGTCTTACTGTTCTAACCAAGCACCAAAGTTAACACCATTGGCCTTGTAAGTGGTCCAATTGACATAGTTGGTCGACTTTTTGGTCCAAGCGATGTCATGGAGATATCGCTGGATAGAAAGTGCAACCTTAGGACATGAGATGCTGCCATAGTTCCAGACAGAACCGTGCTTTGCGGCATTAGTTTGAAGAGTAGCGCCGAGCTTGGAAACAGCAACTTCGATATCCGATTTGACTGTGCTTACGACGGTAGTAATAACTTTGGCGATACCAGCTTCTAAAGCGAGGATATCACCGAATAAAGAGGGAGTAGGGGCAGCTAGCACCAAAGGAGCAGCAGCCAATATAAGACCTCTATTGACACGCATTTTGAACGAATGTGAGAATTTGGATAAAGAATGGGCCGGATACTTAGATACCGAAGTGAATCTAAATGGGAAAGAAACTACCTTTGAGTCTTCAACCTTGTCTTTATATCTTTGAAAAGCAAGCACTTACAAATGCAGCCAAGAGATTCTTTAGTTTACGATAATAACTAGCTCACTGAAGCTATTTGGTATGACGGTGACGATCGAGATCTACCGTCACCATTTCTTCATTGGGCCATGTTGAATTATTCTCCACGCTGCCTGTTGGATGGAGAAAGAGAATTTCCCAGCTATTTTAGAGGAATGTTCATCTGAAGGCAATGACCGCCACTGGAGACTGTGAAGCTAACTGAACCAGTATATCCTAGTATCAGGTGCCCGCTCAATCAGTTCAGGTACAAGTCTGGATAGGGAACATTGATTAAACGGGATGGTTTATCATTGCAAGATCCGACTAATGCAGGTGGAAATTTGATACATATTTAGTACTGCCGAAATTATATGGATTCATCTGTTTTGAAGATTCGCTAATGCTCTTAAGTTCTAAAAAGAGTAGTCCATCGAGCTAGGTAGATTTCCTCTTTTCTTGGCAAAGTAATGCCAATACACTTCCACTTCGCCGTCCACTTTGAATGAGGGACAAAACTTATTTGTTGGTTCATAGTGTATGTTGTCTGCCGCAGTGCCGGGTCTATTATGCTTCTAGTCTTCTATGAAGATATGCTTGTTGCGTGTGGAGTGCATAGGAGCTCCAACAAGGACATTAAAACCGGTAGAGCGGGGCACCAAACTCGTCAAAATCGACCCCCTTTCAAGAACACCTTTATTTTACACTAAGGCGATATGAACGAATATTTCTATTATAATTAGATTCTCAAGATTTATCAATTATAACCTTGCAAAAATCCCTGTTTAGATGATTCCTCAAAAAAATATAAAATTATTTGATGCATGTTTTGAAAAAGGAATAATAGTTTGGTGTTCCAGTATTATCGTCCTGGTGAATGGAGGGGAGTCCAATAGTGGTAATAGCTTCCGCTGATTGTTTGCCGACCGTCCACTTCAAACTAACGTTAATAGATGATGATTTCCAACTAACAGATGAACTAGGGGCGAAAAGGTACTCAATCTCATCTGCAATAGAAATATATCATATCGGACATCGTATTCTTGTATTCCAGAACTTATGTCAACCACAACCTGTCCAATGGCAACTTCCGGCAGTCACTAACTTTTCGTTCCCTGATTGTACTTACTGGGCCTAATAAAACATGCTCTCATAATGAGTGTTCTCAGCCGAGTTTTGAAGTCCATAGTTCATAGTTCAGCCGTGGATGAATTACTGTGTGGACTGGTGTGCTCTAATTACCTCGACGCTTTGCCCTGCAGCAGGACCGAAAGACTGGGATACTAAAAACTTACACCCTTCTCAATGTTCAACATCAAACCAAACAATCATTATTTGGAATAAAAAACGAGAAAACTACATCTGGAGGCCTTTAGTGCATCATGAAGACTATATCATCTATATTTCGGAATGAATTAATATCATCAGAGGATATTGAAACGTGAGTGTTCTCAATATACGATTCGATTTGAGTGATTTAGTATATCGATTTTTTCGTTCATATGCCGTGAAGTTATACAAGAGTCGGGAGATACTATACGCGATTTGATTCTTTTTGGATTTTCGGGAGCGGCTAATGTTGTTTGTACTGATTCTTGAGCTATTGACCTACTCAGTTCCACGGCGAAATGTGATAGAGCTCATTCAAATAATGACCTACCTTTGTAAGAATAGAGATAGAACCTTAAAGGTCGACGGCGTTGTTCGAGACTTGAAGTCAAGCATCAGTTCAAGCATCAGTCAAAATGTGTCAACTAAGCTTGATGGCCTTATGGATTGGTTCATAAGATTCAAGGGTTGATCCAGCCGTGAGTGATAAACTTCGAGAAATAATTGGAATCTAGAATGTGAAAACCATACTCATACAAGATCGACAAGAGATGGCTATGGATGAACCTTAAAAGTCCACCTATACGAGATAAGGGTAAACTCTAGCTTTTCCATGAGTTCGCAGTTTTCCCATGCTTGAAAAATGCAGTTCTTATTGCTCCGGAGTCCGTGTATAAGCTTAAAAGAAGCTTCAACTTGAATCAATCACTAATCTTGACAGTAACCCATTTCCCCTGCATAAGTCGGATTGGCAATTCCATGATGTTCAAACTTATCTAGAATTTCGCGACCGTGGGGCCAGAAATTGTGTAACAGTCGCAACTCCGAAGCTAGATGTATCTAGCAGTGTGCCAAGATAGTAGATTACAGAGTACAACAGGACGAACCTGGTTTCCTTAGCAGTGGAGTTGCACACTTTCTAGTGGCACGAGTATCTGGCCAGTCAAATTTTTTATTTTGTCAGGCTCATATGGGTCGGACCAATGAATAACATTGTCATCAGGGGAATGTAGATAGACAGGCTCTTCTACGTAAGCGAAAAGAACAGGCAGAATTTGAGCACCTTTTCGAAGGACTTCTTTAATTGAATTATAAATCCATTTCGAATTAAATACTAAAATCTGAAGAAGCCAAACGAAAATTTGAGCTTTCTTTATATTAACAATGAGGATTATCTATATTTAATATAATATTGAAGAGAGACCCGAATTATTGAAGTCCTTCTAGAGATACTCAATTTCCGGCCGTTTTTTTTCGATTACGTGGAGACAGGGTTATTCATTTTCATTCTGACATTTTTAGCAGATCACTGTTGGGGACGTGCCAGATCCGCATTTTTCTGAACACTCTGGCGACGATATGGTTACATTCTATTATGCTCTGGAAGACTCAGTAAGATAGGAATGCCACATTGAACTCAATTACCTCGTCGAAAAGGTCTTTGGGCGTGATGATTCGAGTTTTGCTCACAAATAGTTACTGTGATTGTGTCCCTGGACTGCACTCAGTGAGACTACAATATTCTCAGAGCATCATTGGCGCTTAAAGAATAACTTTGTACGTACATTTGAAGTACTTACAACACATCACTTCCAGCCACTCCGTCAACTCTCATCAAATTGCATTCTTCAGCATCTA
Source organism: Botryotinia convoluta (assembly GCA_004786275.1). NCBI lineage: Eukaryota > Fungi > Ascomycota > Leotiomycetes > Helotiales > Sclerotiniaceae > Botryotinia > Botryotinia convoluta. The sequence goes on along the minus strand of PQXN01000081.1, from coordinate 40,526 downwards.
TTTAAGCATTTCCAAGTACAAAATCCCAAAGCTCTAGATTGATTGCATTCCTTCGGGAGAAAACGCGATAATGTCCTTCATATGGACTACGGTTTTATTATCCTTTCTCACTCTCCTACTATGGCTTCTACCCAACCTATGTACCGCGCGGAATTTTTTCACAAAATTATCAGCTCGCGGCTTGGTGAGTTTCTTCCCTTGTCAAACGTGATCTGTTACAATAACATTCTCCTCACAGCCAATGCCACCCCATAATTTCCTTGCTGGCCATCTTATCGAGCTAGCCAATGTTATCACAGGTTTCCCAGCAGATGCACTAAAAGTATACCTTTTTGCTGCTCTCGCCCGCAAATACTCTCGCAATAGCGCATTTTATCTTGATCTATATCCTTTCGCTGCCCCATTCCTAATCATCACTTCTCCGCTTCTCGCAAATCAAGCTGTGCAATCTACTCCGGTAGCATATCGCAAGCCTGATGCTCTGAGAACTTGGTTCTGGAGCATCGCAGGTGGTATCAGTATGTTTGATGCGGAATATGATGAGTGGAAGGATCTACGAGGTCTTTTCGCTAGGGGGTTTAGTAATAAGTATCTAATGAATTTGGTTCCCGGTATTACAGATGAGGTTGAAATTTATACGGAAGGATTAAGAGAAAAGGCAAGAAGTGGGAAGATGATTGAGCTAGATGGGATCAATTTGAGATTTATGATTGATTTGATTGGGAATACTGCTTTGTGAGTCAATTCCTTTCGTTCCATTCACTGCACATAAAGGTGATGTGCGTGGAATAGGAGAGCCAAAATAGGCGAAGTAAGACATTTTAACACAATCTAGGAACGCAAAGCTTAACGCACAGAGAGGTTACAACCCTCTTGCAGACACCATGTTAAATCAGATCAAAAGCAAACTAGCAAATCAAGAAGTGAACCCTCTTCAATGGCTCAATTTCGTACGGCCAATCAAAGAGTGGCGCAATGGTCGGAAAATGGATGCGTATATCAACGTAGAACTTGACAAGCGCTTTGAGACTTACAAACTATCTAAGAATTCCGAAACAAATGGCCATTCGGACGACAACGCAGAAACATTTAAATCAATCATTGATCTAGTTATCGAGGACTACATGGCTGATCCTGCTCAAGGCAATGCAACCAGTCTTGATCAAGAATTCCGCAATATCGCCACCCGCAACATACGACTCCTTCTTTTCGCCGGCCATGATTCAACTGGTAGTGCCATATCCTGGTGTTACTATCTTCTTTCTAAAAATCCCTCCGCCCTCGAAAAACTCATCCAAGAACACGATTCAGTATTCGGAACTGATATTACCGCTGTTCCGAAACTTATCAAAGAGGATTCGACTCTTATCAATCAATTGCCATATACAACCGCCGTCATCAAAGAAACTCTTCGTCTTTTCCCACCCGCATCGAGTATTAGACAAGGACTCAAAGGTGTGGACTTAGTTGATGAAGATGGAAATATATATCCGACTGAAAATTGCATGGTATACACGCTCCACTTGCCAATTCAACATGATTCAAAATACTGGGCACGTCCTAAAGAGTTTCTGCCCGAGAGATGGCTTGCACAACCCGGCGATGAATTGTATTGTGATACAAAGGGGGCTTGGAGGCCATTTGAGCTGGGACCAAGGAATTGTATCGGGCAGGCTTTGGTCATGATGGAGTTGAAGATTATATTGTCGATGGTGGTGAGAGAGCTGGATGTACGGGACGCCTATGAAGAATGGGATAAAAAATTTGGTGATAAAAAGGGGATTAAAGAAATAGACGGAGAAAGATCATATCAGGTTGATGGAGGAGCTGCCCATCCTGCAGATGGATTTCCTTGCAGGGTGTCGTTCAAGAAGGGTGAGGCATCGGCGTAATAATTTCTTTGTAAGATGTTGTTTTGAGCATCTTAAATATTTCGTTATTCTCTATATTCAGAGTTTCAAATGGTCCGGATCGCAATTCGACAATCAGAAGCCTTCGATTACCGTGTAAAATTAGACTATTTCAAAGTGAATGAAATACTGAATTTTACTTTGTAACATAGATGGCTTTTATAAGATGTTAAGAATTTATATATAATATTTCAGTCTAAATTATTGGATACCTTGTCCGTGTCGTCCAAGGAATTAGTTGAATATACATTTTTTTTCCAGTCTCGCATATTTCAATCTGACGGAAGAAGTGTCCTTGTCTCCGGGACGGAAACAATATCCCCTCTATTCAGACAATTCATGATCACTGCCATTTATTGAAAGTCAAGGAATTACATTAAACATTTGATTATTCGTCCTATCATAGAATGACCGCTTTGGTCACTATACCCATCTATCCGGGAAATCCAAAACCATCTCGTTAATATGCCATGCTCCGCGTCCAAATGTCCCAAATAAACCCATGCATTATAAGGTAGAGATCTCTGACTCCAGACGGTCTAATCAACTTCTTCATCTGAAGACGTAGCGCCGTCAACTTGTGCTTGATACATTCTCTCCTTATTCTCCTCCGATGAAAGCAAGCTAGCCTTTCCATCCTCCTCAATCTGGAAAGCAGACCAATGGCTCTGATGCGAGGAGTCATAGCAAATTTTACCTCGACTCAAACTACGCTTATGTGCAGCATGTGGCTCAACATTTCTCATCAGATACCTCCAATCATGAGGCCCACTTCCTAGATTGGCCCACGTAGTGACTGTTGCAAAAACTCCTCGATTGTCATTAAAGTCAAGCTCGAGACAGTATTCAGTGGGACAATCATCGCATTTCAAAGGTTCTCTTGTGCTGTGAATGGGCCAATTGAAATCAGGATTACCATTGACCTGACCAGCCATCGCGTGAAATCTGACGCATGTTGGTCTTGCTGGTAGGGGAGTCTGTGGTGCTTGAATGTGAAGTGGGAGCTGTGAAAGTGGTAGTGGTAATACTTCCGAGAAGGAATTTAATAGTCTCTTATTGCCTAAGTCCATAAGCCGTGCACGCTCTGCTTTCAAAGCTATAGTGAGGTGCGCGCAAACCTCAATATCTACGTGCCAAGACCTTTTGTCGACCATGAAATTTGAGAAAAGTACTGATTCCTGTCTACGATAGATCATCAAGCCTTGCGTAATCTTACAATCTGTCCGAATCTGCCAAGAGACACCATCACTGTTATCGATCGCTGGAGTTGGTGAATTTCTTGACAATATCTTCAACAGCTCATCGCATTCTGGCTTGAACTGATGACGTTTCATGGCCATTTTGAAGATAACACCAGAAACTTTGGCAGGCCTATGATTTAGAGATTTGAAGGAAGATAAAACGCATGGTGTCAATTCCTGGAACTGGCGTCTCTCCTCCACCGATCCCAAGCTATATTTTGCTGCATTTGACATACTATGTAGACGAAGACAGTATGGGCAGCCGATTTCATCCTCAGTAGCCAATAAATCCAGTAATGCTAACTTATCTTCTTCATTCAAATCTCTGGTAAAATGACCATTCAACTTATGATACACTGCCTTGCAAGATATGGAGAAAGCAGCTGCCGATACAGGAGATAAGTAATCGCATATTGACAACAAGATCTCGGCCGGAAGATTAAAACTCATTTTGAAAATTTCTGATGATGTTTCAATATGACGAGAGACCACTTTCAAGTGCCCGCTTATTTTGGTAATATTTGAATGTCCGTGATACACAAGAGGAATGAGAATGATGAGAATGATGAGAAGTAACTACAGAAAAATAGAGCCAATTAATCACTCAGTGATGGATTTGGAGAGAAATGAATAGTGTAGAAAATTTGTGCGATGAGATTGATCATGTGTAGGTCAAAGATTGATATTAGTGTATTAAAAGTTACAGAAAAATGGATATAAAATAAAGATCAAGAATAAATGAAGAATGAATGAAGAATGAATGAAGAATGAATGAAGAATGTTGAAGGGAGAAGGGAAATATATGTATATGATGATATTCTCAATATATGAAATGTAAGTAGAAGTAGATTTGACCCAGAGGCTTTGGATAATTGGATTTGTGCGCCAGGCTAATGACATTAGCTCAGCAGCCTTGAAAGTGTACTACCCACCTAGGTAGCTAGTAGTTAGTAATAAGTCAGAACCAATTGTTACGTTCACCTTCATGGGCCTTAGGCGTCAAGGAATACCTCACATTTAAGAATCCTCGAATGAAACTTCCACATACACACAGAGAAAGAGGAAGAGGGAGAGGGAGATAGAGAGAGAATAACGAATCATCTTTGATAGATCTGTGTGATAGAATTGAAAGATTGAAACTCCTTGTCACTGGATTGAAGTTTAACTTTACACTGTGCATGACCGTTGTCTCCCTTTAATCTCAAGTAGAATCTAGACGGCCAGAATGTGCATTTTTGCAACTTGGAATCTGATTCTCCTATTCCTATTGATTGATTGAAATGCTCTCATATTCTCAGTTGAATGACATGAATTTTGCTTTTCAAACACAAATCCAAAAAGAAACCTATCGGTGAAGTCTTGGAAAGGAATGGTATCTGAGAAGGTTCAGAATCTTTATCAGTATGAGCATGTTAGCCAAATATCATGATTGGGAGTAACATAATGATCTTATCATCCAACTCAAGGCATTTCTGTATGGTTTTCTCGTCGTCACAAGAATGATCCCAAACGCCCTAGACTATGCCTTCTCTGTTTCATCGTGAACCTAATGCAGCCCCATTTGTATATGCGTGTTTATCATCTATCAAATCTGCCATGTAATATCCGATTCCGTGTGTGCCAATTTTCTCCCAATTTATAATTATGACTAGTTATCGATCGAGTCCATTAAGAATGTTCAAATTCCACCACCTTCACCGTCAGTCAGTAATCAATCACCAATCCAGGGTTATTACAGAGTCTCACCGCTTCTACCAGCAGCAACAGCAAAATTCTGTTTTGATCCAGCAATCTTCGCGGCCTCACTTCTTTGCATGACGGCTTTCCATTTCATACTGACGAAAAGAGCTCCGCCACCAAGAAAGGCACCAAGAATCAATCTTTGACGTCTGCGAATGTGAAGTTAGGACAGGTGTATATTCGTAGCACTTGTCAATGAAGACGATCGAGTTGAAGACAACAAGTATCCAGTACATAGCAAGGTAGAGAAGAAATGAAGGGAGACTGGGGGAGATAAACATACGAGAAAAGGGCTCGAGCTGGTGGCGCCATTTTGCTGCTTTCTCGTTGTTTTATCTTGTGTTGTACTGCTCTTTACAATTCTATTTTTGTGGTTTTGATCTTTAGTTGAATATAAACAATGAACAGGAAGATGGTTCCATAAATGAGTTGCGGGTGAGCGGATTGATGGTTGATACTTGGAATGACGGATGAAGGAGACCTCGGAAGATGTGAAAGCTAAATGCTTCGATGTTGACCTCATAAATTTAGAAGCTCGTACCATGATTGAAAAAGCACGCGAGCTATCACCAATTCAAGCTAGTATCTTTACTTGGCCGGTACTTACCCCAGAATCGAGAAAATTGACGAATGAGAGGGCGTGAAGCGTGAGAGATAAGGGATAAGAGATAGATAAAAGATAGTTGTAAGATCACGTGCGGATCTATTTCCGCTTTACCAATTTTGAATCTATTTTGGTACCTATTCACATGATATCATGTATATATTCATTATAATCTACAGAGTATGTATTTATGTAAGTAGGCAGGTAGATAGGTAGGTAGATAGGCAACGTTCAATTCTTCATATCTCTTTCTAAATAGTCTGCCTCCACGGCAGTGGCCCTCGGAGAGCCAGCGGAGCGTCATCTCATTTTTCAGCCTTGATAGATTCTACACATTACGCAGCGCATAATGAATAGTTAATCACAGTTCATATATTGTGAGATATACTAATGTTTAATACTTTACGAGACAATGGATAAGATCCAACGATGAAACATCGACATAGATCTGTTCAATAGATCTTATTTGTGCATATGCATCGCATGGCTCCAAACGCTTTGAGATCGTTCGGCCATCTAACACTCACAGCAAAAAGTATCAAAAGTGTGTATAACTCGTTCTAGTCCTTCTTTCTTTCCTCCCTCTTTGAAGTGATTATCAGATCCTGACATCCTTTGACCAACTTCGCTTCTTCACAATCATATATCAAATACACAGCGACATCCACGACACTTAGAAGTCCTTCGGACAGAAAAGCGATGAAATGTGTAGAAACCTTGCAGTGTTATATCTGTTTTCGAGTTCCTTGAAGTGGTACAAACTGAGGATAGACATTAAGTGTGTTGCTGCCGCACCCATAATCGAAATCATCGGACTTGACATTTCACGCGAATGATTACTGGTACAGAATAATCTGACAGACTTCAAGCAGTTAAATAATTGACATCTAGGATCTTAATCCATTCAACGGTGGATCGAAGATCTCAAGGCTGACTATAGGAATCTCGGATGGACGGTTAATCAAATGGCTTAGCACATTTCAATTCGAAAGACAGTAGATGCATGGATTTATTGTTACAATCAGGTGCTTGCTTACCTTACTTGCTGCGCCTATTCATGGTGGGGCTAGCGAAGGGTACGATGTAAAGCTTCCCTCGGCTTCCTTTTGTTAGGTTAAGGATCAAGAAACGAGATTAGGTACTGTGCCACAGAATTTATATTCAATCTTGTTTTGGAGGCAACGATGAAGTTTACATTCACTTCAGCCTTCAGGTTATCTTTCATTTGGAATGGAATGACCTGACCGAGCTTGGGTATCAACAAAAGTACTTGTTGGTATTTTCTTCTTGAATTGAAAAATTCAGGGTGAAGTAGCGCCCAATTCAATTCCAATATGGATAATCCCGAGTCAGTCCAGATTTATATTACAAAAGCAACAACACAGGATGCACAGCTTGTCACAAATCCACTTCAATCTCCCAATTTGCTTTTACTTCTAAGCAAATCAAGAAAACATTGGAGTCTAGACAGCCAATCGATTTTTCCCCTATCACTTGGCATGATCCAAGTTCCAAAAAAACACTTGATTGGAACTTGAAAGGTACAATCCGCAAAAATTACCTGCAGGTACTAACGATGAGATGAATTAAGGAGACCCAACCTTTAAAAATATGGTTAAATATTACTGGGTCGGTTAAAATAAATTCATCATATCCGAATGAACCGAACAAACGATCATCTAATTCCTTGTCTGTCATCAAGGATTAAGATCAAGGGTATATTCATTTTGGCCGTTATTCAATTGATTTTTCATTTGAAGTTCAAGTCGCTTACCGTTCCTTCCATACGCCACTGTTTCCAATATACAATCGGAGAGATGAATAGATTAATTGGAAAACCTTCTAGACAATTTTAATGGAGTATGCCTATATGTTTATAAGGAATGATCTCTCTCTATTATGAGCGCTTCTTCTCTCCTTCCTTCAAGCACCTTTGCTCCTCACATTCATTGTTGAATATCTTGCTCTTTTCGAAAGCCTTTCGCACCTTTCATACATAACTCCTAGTCGAGTTTATTCACTCTTTTCAAGTACATATCTAAGTTTCCGGTCCGAGACCAAATCAAACTAAGAATCCTTCTATCCGCCGTTTCTATCACACAACCAAATTCAAAATGCAGCTCCCAATCAAGACTCTCGTCGCTCTCCTCCCTTTCTTCCTTCAAGTTAGTGCTCAAGCTTCTGGTTCCGGTACCACCACTCGTTACTGGGATTGCTGCAAGCCATCTTGCGCCTGGTCTGGCAAAGCTACTCTCGAATCTGGCTCTGGACCAGTCGGAACCTGCGATGTTAACGACTCACCTCTTTCAGACCCTACCGCAGTTGCTGTTTCTGGATGCAACGGTGGAAACTCTTACATGTGCTCAGACCAATCTCCTTGGGCAGTCAGCGATGATTTGGCATATGGTTATGCTGCCGTTAACATCGCTGGTGGAAGCGAGGCTTCATGGTGTTGTGCTTGTTATGAATTGACTTTCACCAGCACTGCTCTTGCTGGCAAGAAGATGATTGTTCAAGCTACGTACGTTAAATACCGTTTCCATTGTAATCACTTCCTTTTCCCTAAATGCGTCTGCTAACATTATTTTGAATGCAGTAACACCGGTGGTGATCTTGGCTCAAACCAATTTGATTTGGCTATCCCAGGTGGAGGCGTTGGAATCTTCAATGGTTGTACGACCGAATTCGGTGCTCCTTCCTCAGGATGGGGTGCACAATATGGTGGTGTCGCCGCCGTTTCTTCCTGCTCAACCTTCCCAGCTGCCCTTCAACCAGGTTGTAACTTCAGATTCAATTGGTTCGAAAGTGCCGATAACCCAACTGTCGATTTCAAACAAGTCGAATGTCCAGCAGAATTGACCAAGAGCACTGGATGTAAGAGAGCTGATGATTCAAGCATGCCAGCTCCAGATGCTTCGGGAAGTGCATCCGCCTCCCCAGTTGCAAGCACTTCTGCAGCAGCAACATCTGCCAAGACCTCTTCCGTTGCCCCAACTTCAGTTAGCTCTTCATCTGTTGTTGTAGCACCAAGCTCCGCAACATCCAGCCCAGCCGCTGTTGTCCCAACTTCCGTAGCTTCTTCCAAGGCATCTTCTGCAGCAAGTGTCTCTCACATAGCTTTCGCTTCTTCCAGAGCATCCTCTGCACCAGCAGTTGCTTCCCACTCTTCCGCCACTAAATCCGCAAAGACTAGTGTTACCGCCCCTCATTCCACCTCTGCTTCGACTGGATACGGTAGTGGAGATGATGATACTTGCGATGCCGAGTAAATTACGAGAACCAAGTTTCCACAGAGTTGAGCTTGATGGATTGCAGAGGTAGAGGTAGAGATAGATTATACGAGAAAGATGGCTGGGTATAGAGCCGGTCAAAGATGATGAAAGATACCTTCTTGTAATTATTTCCCCAATCGCAAAATTCAAATATAAATTGAACTAATTTTTTGACAACGTCATTCTACTTCTCTTCTATTGCTTGTGAAGTATCGTATATCGTGAAATACATCATAGGGCAAAAAAGTCAAAATACTCACATTGCCAACTCTCGTTCTCATGATTGCAACTTTCCTCCACTATACCTAACCCAACCGTACACCAATATAAAATTCTAGCATCATCCCATCTCCTTAAAGCTCATTTCTTATCTTCGTACCAATCATTCATTCATATTTACCTCATGGTCAAAATAACATTGTAAATAAAGTTCGTTCATCAAACATACCCGGATCAGTGATCCATAACACTTTATTTTATGGAGACTTCATTTCATGGATTGGGACCCGCATTTCGATTTTTTGGAATTGTCTGTAAGAACCTTGTCGTCGTTCATCGATGCTATGACTGAGGCATTTTACCTTGTTGGCCTGAGCTGTTATACATATGTGAATTCCTTTGAATAAGCACTTGAATGGAATGGGTAAGTTTCCTGCACTTCGAAGAGATTTGTCTAACGCGTGGTTGCAGATAGGTCTCAAGAGTCTAAATCTATCATTAATGTATTAATTCTCCAGTAACCGCACGCTAAATACTATACATCATGAATTTTTAACGCCAATTTTTCACAGACAGCCAAGAGCTTCTCCATCGAGTGTCCATCAGCCCCTTTAACCCACTCTACCAACCCCACGTTCTATCCACCAACTTGAACGGTTTCCAAACAATCCTTGAAGGATCAATCACCCTCTTCGGCTTTAACTTCTGCTTTTCCCTCATCGCCTCATGCCTCTTGATCAATGCAGTCGGCAAAACCATCTTGTGTTCTCCCTTATGATAAACCTGCATCTTCAGCGCCTGTAACGTATGTTCAACATCAGCACTCGTCATATTGAGCTTTTGCGATAAACCTTCTATACTAATCCTCTCGTCTTTTTCATTATGAATCAAAAGCTCTTCAACAATGCGCTCGGTCCAATATTGTCGATATGAGAGGAGACCGAGATCGGATAGGGGTTTTTCGGGCGAGCCGAGCTTTCCTTCGATTTTCGAGAGCTCATAGGAGAAATTGATTAGGAGTCGTCCATAACCTTTACGTTGATATTGCGGAAGTGTCAGAATACAAGCTACGTTATAACCATCCGCACTTTCTTTCTCTTTTGAGAAATATCCCACCAAATGAAACCCCTTTTCGTCTCGTGAACACATGACATAAAACAAGAAAGGATCCACGTCGTAGTAAAGAGTCTTGTGATCCAGAAACATTTTGGATATGAGACATAAGTTTCGACACCAAGTTCGCTGACGTCGACCATCGATTTCGAAGAAAGAGACGTAGTCATCCCGATAAATTTCATTTCCAGGAGGATGTTGTAATGTACACTTGCCTCGATGACGAGTGAAGGCTTTGAGATCTCCGTAATAAGATAAACAAAATTCACAAATGTACATGAGATCCTCTTGAGTGAATGCTTCCGGGTAAGGAGAGAAATACCAGGGGTAAAGTTCGAATTTACCGAATTGAACTTTGGAGATATTTCGAATACGTGATATTTCGGCTTGGTTTTGAGTCATTGAGCCACTAGTTCGTAATTTTTCGATTTCTTCTTTTGGACTGAAATGTTGAGCAGGTTCATTCTTTGCATTTGCAGCTTCAGTTGCAGCTTCATCGACATCCATGGGATCATTAGCTTCAGGCGTAGCATCAAGATCTAACGCCATGGTAAGTTTTGCATCTCCATCAGCATCTGGAGTCTGTCTTTGAGACTCCGCAAATTCAGACCATGGAGGAGCATTTGAACCTGATTCTGAAATTACAGAATCTTCTCTCTTGCTTGCTTGAGTTGGTCGTTTTTGATTCTTCTTGTTGGCAACGATTGTCTTTTTCCCAGCTGGAGGAGCTTTTGACTTTTCCTTTGGTTTCTCTGGAGCTGGCCATTCAACATCTTGAGTAAAATCGATCCTTATAGCTGGAACCCATTCATCTAGACGTTTGTTGAAATTATCGAAATTGCAATAAAATTGACGACCACTTTTCGTCTCTTTTATACTTAGAATTTCTGCTCTTCTGAGTGCACCATCCTGATGTGGAATTAGTATAATGATTTTTGGGTAGAGCAAATAAATAAGTTCTTCGCCTCCAAAAACATGGAGAAATAGAAGTAAGGGTAAGAAAAGGATGATTGATGTTCAAGTGGTGAAGCAAATACATGTGGTTACTAACCTTCTGTACCATTGCTATACATCCTACCCTACAGGCATTAGTTAGCACCATCAATCTTGCGACCGTGAAATTGTATTAGAACTTACCCCAATGTATCAATTGTCGCCTTACTCTTCTGCTTAGGTACTGGAGTTCCTACAGAACTATCTTTATCTTGCGACGGACCTGTCATGATGGAATTCAATAATTATTTGGATGGTTATGAATTGATTTTTGATTGATTTTGATTGATTTATCACTTAGTATGTAGTTGCTTGTTGATTCTTCTTTTTGGAGGGGCAACATTGATAAAACAAGGCTGTAAAAATAATGTTCTCGCATTTTCTTTAGCCTTCGATAACCTTACTAGGTAGGTACCTAGTAGTTGGTTTTATCAGCCAGAGCCTTGCCTTATCGAAATACATTTATTTTATTTACTTTGTGAAAACCCAACCCTCAAATTTATTTTTTTGGTAACCATATTGACAACATCAACAACGGAATATGCAAAGAAAACGTCATGGCACCTGTTTTATCAAGTAATTGGAAAAATCTTCAAGCAGCATTAAAGAAAGCCCCCAAACCAGAATCAGATGCGAAGAAACGAAAAGCTGCAGAACCTTCGGAAAGAACGAAAGATAGTATCGCAAAGCGCAGAAGATTAGAAGGCATCGCAGTAAAATCTCGACCAATTGCAGACGCAAAGGGAACTTCGAGGAAGGGAAAGATGGGAGCAATGGGAAGTACACCAGCTTTAGATTCAACAGAAGATGATACACCACTTCCAAAGAATGCACCGTCTGCTTCTTTAGCACTCTGGGCGGAAGACAATGATATATCGGCAAAAGATCTTGCGGAAGCTTATGGAGGGAGTTTAAAAGATACTACCATTCAAGGTGCTCGAGCCGACAAAATCAATGGCGGGCTTTCAGAAGATGTTGATATTGGGAAATACATTGGAATTGATTGTGAAATGGTAGGTGTAGGAGGTTCCGAAGATAGATCGGTATTGGCTCGAGTTAGTATTGTCAATTTTCATGGCACGCAGATATACGATTCTTTTGTGCGACCCAAGGAGTTTGTTACGGATTGGAGAACTCATGTTTCTGGTGTTTCGACGAAAAATATGGCGACGGCGAGGGAATTTGATGAGGTGCAGAGAGATGTGGCCGAGATTTTGAAGGGAAGGATATTGGTGGGACATGCGATAAAGAATGATTTGGAAGCCATGATACTGAGCCACCCAAAGAGAGACATACGAGATACGTCGAAATTTTCGGGTTTCAGAAAATATAGTAATGGGAGGACACCGAGTCTGAAGAAGTTGTCAAAGGAGATACTGGGTGTGGACATACAAGGTGGTGAACATTCTAGTATTGAGGATGCAAGGGCAACTATACTTTTGTTTAGGAAACACAAATCGGCTTTCGATATTGAACATGCGAAGCATCATCCTCCGCACTCCGGTGTGTCCTCGAAGTCCAAGCCAAATAAGAAGAAGAAGAAAGGGAAGCGTTGAAGATTTTCAGCCACCACGATTTGATTGGTGATGGTATAGGGACTCTACTTTATTGTAAAGAAGTTGACAAAAATGTTGTTCAAGCAAATATTGGCATTCAATGGAGTTTGGAGTTTGGCTGGCGTTAAGCAAGAGACGCATCAACTCGAGCGATAGTTTCAAAATCCAAAGACACTTTTACGAGCATCGATAAAACAATTACATTCCAGCTAGGCACTATTTCATTAGCAAGCACAAGAAAAGCCAGCACTAATAATACACTATGGGTTATTCATGACAAAAAGGTCAAGTCTATATGGTCTAACATACTCTAACGCAGTGCCAATTCTTCTATGATTTTTGAAAATTAGAGAGAAGAGAAATTCATTACCCCTCCCATCCACCGACTCCAAGCGCTCCAAGAAAATTACCTCAATATAAACCCAGATCTCGAAATTATAGGGGAATACCATCCATCAATTCCAATGCTCCTTCTCTACCCACTGTGATTATTGCATCTCCAAGGGTCTTTGTTGCAAATCCTGCTTCGCAATATGTGAAATAGTACTGTGTGAGCATGTTAGCGCATGCGATATTGGGATAAATTTGTATGGTGGATGTGGAAATACATACCTCCCACTTCTTTCTGAATACTTCTACCTCTCTCTCACCCATCTCCTTGTGCTCCGCCATTAAGGCAGGTCTAATCCTTGACTCGAAATTTGCCAAGAACTTTTCTTTCCATAATCGCAACGTCTTCGCATAATGACCTCCGATATTCTCCACCTTTTCAACAACCAATGTTCCTTCTGAGGCTTTGGTGATATTATCAATTAATTGTGTAATGGAAGGAAGATGGCCACCCGGAAAAATGTATTTTCGAATAAAATCCTCACCCTTTGCATATGCCTCATATCGACCCTCCGGCATAGTAATGCATTGGAACACGGCAATTCCATCTGGTTTCAATAATCGATTGATGCAGGAGAAATACGTTTCCAAGTATTCTGCCCCAACAGCTTCGAGCATCTCGATGGAAATTATCTTATCGTAAGGTTGTTTTGGGACGGATAGTGCTCGATAGTCCATAAGTTTCACTTCAATTCTATCCGCGAAGCCGGCTGCGAAAATGCGCTTTTCGGCTAAGGCTTTTTGTTCAACGGACAAGGTCAAACTTGTCACACGACATCCTGTTCGTTTAACGGCTTGAATGGCAAATGAACCCCATCCAGTACCAATCTCTAATACATGATCCGAGGGTTTGATTTTTGCCCCGTCTATGAATCGATCGAGTTTCGTTCTCTGCGCTTCTTCAAGTGTTTCCTCTTCAAATTCGGATGAAGCACTGGAAATGGATTTCCATATTGGGCATGAATATGTCATATCTTCGGAAAGGAATGCAGCGAACATTTCATTAGAGATATCGTAATGCGCGGAGACGTTGAGGAGAGAATTGGACAAAGTATTGGTACTCCGGGCGAGTCCTGTAATAGTGGCGGCGATAGAGGAGGTTAGAGTTGTGGCATTTGCCAGTTGATTACGATTTTGGATAAAAAGCTAGAAATGGCCTTTAGTATGAAATTGTGAAATGGCGTGGCATGGGGGAAGCTTAACATACCTCGAAAAATCCAGTCAAGTCATCACATTCGACTTCTCCCAACATATACGCCTCTGCGAAACCCATATCGGCAAACAAGAATAGGCGCACCCAAAATGCTTGATTGATAGCTCTCAATTCTATCTTTCTTGCTGCACCAGCTTTGCGCGAGTTATGATGTCCATTCATGCCGTTCACTCCATTGGCCTTGTGTTCCTTTGCAATCTTCGCTCCATAACATATTGTTCTTCCAGTTTCGGCATCGGTAACGAGTAGTGTACCACGCTCAATTCGTCCGAACAGTGAGGTGACAGCAGCTTTTGAGACAGAAAGAGCTGGGCCCCAAGTCAAACCACCGATTGTACTCTTGAGATAATCGGTACTCTTCGTTATGGGCGCGGTGACGGCGTCGGGGAGGTAGGAAGCCATTATGGTGATAGGAGCTTGTTTGGGAATATTCAAATGAAAAACTTCGGAAATTATTGTATTAACGACCTGCGCGTGTAGAGGGGAAGGTATGAAAATATCAATTGAAATGACAGGAAGGTGAAGGAGGGAAAACTGTAAACTCGGTCGAGGTACTAGATGGGTAGTGCCGTGGGTGGGAACCTTTTCTGCTATGGAGACTAAGCTATCACCACGCTAGATGTTGAGCTTGAGCTTTGCACAACCACTGATTTGATTGAGATTACTTTGAAAAGGGAATGAAGAGGAAACAGAGGAATTGGTATATATCTCTCTGTTACTGTTACGGTATCAGCATAAGACAACACAATACAAAGTTAGGGAGAGAGGTATAAAGAAAGAGGCAATACTCACATTATGAATCTAGATCAAAACAAAAAGAGACAGAGCGAAGCATGAAAGACCCGGATGACGATGTTTCCCGAAGACCGCCAAACATTCAATGCTTGAGTACATGGAAAGGAAACAAGGGGCTAGTAAGAATATGGTTTAGGGAGGGGTGAAAATAGTTCATGCAGATGGGGAGCCCCGCTATTAGTGTATCTTGTCGGGAGATCTGTGTGGAATGCATCGATATTTGGATGTGCTTGGACTTTGAACAGACATCAATTGATCAAGCTTTTTTTTTTTAAACCTATAAAGGAAGTTGGAAGGACAACAGGTTGAATAGTCAAAATGTAAATATAAATACTGCTTGGCATGTATTCAGGATACTCGAACACATGGATAGTAGATACCTCTCTTCTCAAAGCATGCAGGAGTATATATGTATATAACCTTATATATACTAGGTACATACAAGGATTCCCAACAGAGTTATTCTGCCGAGGTAGCTACCAAAGTAGGAGTTTAGACCTTTTCTTTTGTTTTTGCACATACCATACTCGTAGGTAATTCCAAGTACCTACCTAGTAAGTAGCTAACCCTAAGTATGTATGAGTATGGCTATGGCTATGAACTTGTATCCTTCGTGTAATAATCAACGTGTTCGTATAAGGCTCAGCTCAGGGAGACAAAGCGAAAAGTGGCTAGTATGAAAAGAAAAGAGATGTAGTAAATTGATATGAGTGGTGTACCTACTATCCATCAGATTATGATATCAAAGTCTTGACATCATCAATTGACCCTTTCCCGTATCTTATATCGATTGTTCTATGTTATATGTAACAAGGTATATATTTCCCAAAGGATATCTCCCAATGAAACTTATCGAACGGTACCTTCGGAGTCCTTACATTCCCGGCGTGAACGATTTGAATACATCTGTTCCACTCTTCCAAATAAAAGTCCGAATCGAGGGTAAGAGTGCAAGAGTGGAAGGCATGGGAAACGTAACCTTGGGATATGGCATTTGAAAGAAAATGTGGGTGATTATGTAATATGCCAGGGGTAAAATTCCGATTGACAACGTCCCGAGCCACTCTTTACGGATCGGATTATATTCAATTGGCCAGGAAAGGAAAGTCTTTGTCTTTTAGTAGGGAAGAAGACATTAGGGATTCTATTGTTGTATGGAGGATATACCTTAAACAAATTAGTCGAAGGCGTAGAAGGCGTAGAAGGTTTGTATTTGGTAAGATAATGTTGCATGTGAAAAGGGTGGAGTGTATCATGGACTTTACCCATACCTACCTCGTGATTAGAGGATGATTTAAACCATGGAGATGAGTAGAATTTATGAGAGAGAAGGAAAGAAACGATAATATATACATACCTACCTATATACTCGTATATATGTGTTCTCATTCGTATTGCGTACTGAAAATAAAACATCAAAATGTTCAAGACGGATGTAGTAGTCCGAAGGAAGAGTAGAGTGTAGGTAGGTAGTAGATGAGATGGTGATTTTTGAGTGATTAATTTCCTTTTATTCGAAAGGAATGCTATAAATCAGAGTATGGAGAAGATAACAATTTATAAATCCTAACTCTGTATACTGGAAAGTATTATAGACCTACAAATATCAAATAGAAAAGTCAAGCTTCGTTCAATACAAATCAAATCTGGATGCAATTTGGACGAATACTGCTGAACTACTCGGTAGCTCGGTCTGTAACATGATGTTAGCTTAAGTGGGGTGAGGCAGTCTGAGATCCAAGCGCAAGTACGTACTTTATCGCAAACCCGCGTCAAAGTCGCGTCGTCTCTCACGGTCATACTCGTACAGATTACGAGTATTGCAAATATACATCAATTCAATTCATCCAAACCGACTTTGCACGTTTAAATCACAAGAGACTATCCTCGCATAAATATCGCAGAAGATAAAAGAACCTAAACATCATGCTCGCGATCCGTCCACCATCTAATCAATCTTCCTCAAAATCCTCAAAAAAATACACACCTAATCTCATCCCATGTCGCATAAATCACACGGCCCCAATTAAGATCGAAAAGAGATATTGGGATCCAAAAATTACAAAGAATCAAAGAGGAAAAGAAGAATTGGTGTCGTATTTCAGAGGTAGAAGATTGATTGGCAGGAAGGTTAAGGTTCCGGAAGGATGGAGGGGGGTTGTTTTGAGAGTGGGCGAAGAAATCATGCCACGAGAATTGACTGCTGAGGATGAGAGACGAGAAGACGAGGAGGACGAGGATGAAGTGGCAGAAAAGGAAATCAAAACGAAGATAGTTGATGAAGAAGGCGCTTTTGATGACTTGACGGTATGGGGACATGAGTGTTTGGTTGACGCGAGTGGTGATATGGTCGTCAGAGGAATGGAAGAGTGGATGGCATGGGCGAGTGCGGTATGTTTTTCTCTTTCGATTGTTTTGGTAGTGGAATGGCAGGAGAAGAGGAATGATAAAATTGGACTGGGGAGATAAGTCGAATGAATTGTGCTAATTTGTCTTGCCCATAGATCCACGGCTGCGAAGACGCGATTAGCAAGGAGGATGAAAAGTCGAATCAATAGATAAATCTCTACAAATGGTATAATAGGATACAGGGGAGTTTATGGCGTTGGCAAGGATGCATCGATTGTTACTCTTTGTTGGATCCAGTCTCGTACTAGACTCACAAATTTGTATTGAATGAGGATCGCAAAACAAAATATCAAGCCGTTTGGATTTTCATTGCTGGAGTTTAATGGGAAAGATTGAAAGCTACTCGACACTTCAAAGATCGAATGACAATACGATGTGAGATTGGCCATCAAAGCGAAGGGTATAAATATAGCGCCAGATCAAAGATCAATTCGTTTCCGCTTCATTCTTGGGTTGCTCGACGTTTCCTCTACACTATCCTCCTTCTTCATCTTTTGCTCCTCTTTTATTTCACTCCACGGCCTCTTTCGTTGTCTACAATCCTTCAAGTCCCCTACCTCTTCGCCCTCTTGTTTTATATATCTTGCTTCTTCGCTTTGTTCTCGCTCGTTCACTTTGAACCTTTCTTTATCATTCTGTGTTTTCTCTCTGTGGACACTTATCCAGTCCTTCAACTCCATTTGAAACTTTTCCTTCAAAGCTTTGTACCCTTCATGCCCCCGGCACCTTTCCCACATCTCTTTGAATATGCCACTAGCAATCAGTTTATCTTCCTGTCCTTCATGCCCTTGACTCTTTTCTATTTCCACTTTTTCCCCATCCTTTCCAATATCGTATTTTCGTCCCCCTTTATGATTCGCATAACGTTTCGATCGCGTCATACCCATTTGTATAAACTTTCTACTCATATCCATACCCACAAAATCATCTTCCTTATAAAAACGTAGAAATTCTCCATATAAGGCGTTCGAGGACTTTTCTGCAATCGAGGGAGTTCGGAATCGCCAAAGGGGTAGGAGATAGGATTTGTAAGGCTCATACGTTAGAACTCCCTGTTCTCCTCGTTGAATGCGATAGGTGTAATATTGAGATGGTGGAGGACGGGTAAATTGGCTGGGAGAAGGTAGGACATCATCGGTAGATTTGGAGGAACGTGGTGGCATTGTTATGGTTACTTTGCCGGATGCTGAAAATTGTGCCTGTGAATTGTAAAATATCCTGTGAATGTTTAAATTCTTCCTGGGTGCTATGTTACGTACAGTAAATAAGTTAAGTATCATGTCTTGGAGGTTCCAGTGGATTTAGATTTTGAAAATAGTCTGGAGGCGGAGTACATGATTGTGATACAACATTGCCCTTAGAAAGAGGGGGCGATGAAGTCTAACTACCTACCTAGGTATGACGTATCGTAAGTCTAAGTTGGCTTCATATTATTGAAGTTGAACAGTAAGCAAATGATCGATCCAAAAATTTATGCATAGAATTCAATACTTGAGAATTGTTGGATTCTTGGCAGTGTTAAGTCATATTGAATGGTAAAGTATTTGATGACGCGACTGCTCTGTTTCCATACAACATTTTGATGTTACGGTCGCCCTTATTTTGTAAGGCCAAGCTGTAGTTTTTGTATCTCCCCGCATTTCCCCGCATCACTCTTCTTTTTTTTTTTTACAGATGCTTCTTTGAAGTATGAAGTCCCTCAAAAGTCTTGAATTAATAGATTCAAATGACATGTCTCCTTCTAGATCCGGAATCATCTTTATCATTTGGGAACAACCAGCATTTTTACACGTCATGGTTCATAGTTGTTGCCCTTCAGATCGATGTATGGTGAAGTATCACTGTTCTAAGTTGACCACATCAATTTCTATAAATTAATCTATCCTTCTCTGTTGAGAATCTTTCATCGTACTTCCCCTAATCGTTTCATTTCACGTCT
Source organism: Botryotinia convoluta (assembly GCA_004786275.1). Taxonomy (NCBI): domain Eukaryota; kingdom Fungi; phylum Ascomycota; class Leotiomycetes; order Helotiales; family Sclerotiniaceae; genus Botryotinia; species Botryotinia convoluta. The sequence goes on along the minus strand of PQXN01000081.1, from coordinate 21,132 downwards.
ATCTTACTATGGTTACAGCGATCCTTTCTCATCTTCATCATGGCAATTCTCGTCACTGGTGGTACAGGCAAAACATCTCTTCAATTGGCCCACCGTCTTCAATCCGCCTCCATCCCTTTCCTTCTCGCTTCTCGAAAAGCAAAATTGAATGCTCCTGATGGAATGCAAGCTATCAACTTTGATTACACAGATCCATCAACTTATCAGGCTATCTTTTCTCATTCCTTTCCACACGATGAAGTCATCAAAGCCGTATATCTAGTTGCTCCGGAAGTTCCAGACCCAGTGCCTATCATGAATGCCTTTATTGACGTCGCAATTAAGAATGGCGTTAATAGATTTGTCTTATTAAGTGGTAGTGATACAGAGAAAGGTGGAGATGATACTGGAGGTGTTTGGCAGCACTTGGATGATATTGGCGTGGAATACTCGGTTTTGAAGGCCAGTTGGTTCATGGGTACGTGATCTATCGTGCAGAACTATGATCTAGTGTCGTTAATCGACCTCAAAGATAATTTCATCATCTGGCCATATGTTCAGAGCATCAAAGAAAAAAATAAATTCGTTTCCGCAATGAGTGATGGCCAAGCTCCATTTGTATCAGCGAGTGACATTGCCAGAGTAGCAATGGGTGCACTTACCAGCAAGAATCCTCCAGATCACGACTATAGAGTTCTTGGCCCTGAATTGCTCAATTATGATGAGGTATCTATGTTACTATTCAGCCCAATAATATGTTGGCTTATCAATTGTAGATTGCTGCAAAGTTGAGCAAAGTTCTCGGACGAACAATTACCCACGTCAAAGTAACGGGTGAGGAGAGAATACAGATGCATGTTAGTATGGGGTTTCCTGAAGATCTTGCATGTTATTTGACTTCGCTGGAAGTTATGACTGCAAACGGCGGGGAAGTGAGACGAAATGGTGTGGTAGAGAAGATTGGAGGCCACAAACCTAAAACCTTTGACGAGTTTGCGGAGGAGAACAAGAATCTCTGGATGTAGGCCAATCTCTCATTGTCTGGTTGACAAAAGAGGGTGTCTATTCAATTGATACATTATGTAACAATACTCCGATTTTTAAAGACCAGATTCAACTGAATCGCTGTGTTATTATGTATCGAAAGCGATCGATCATCCTTTGGCATTTCTTATCCCCAACTATAAACCAGTCGGCTGCTTGAAGAGCCGGTTACTATATTGGGTTTTAGAAAGAATAAAATAGTAGAAGCTTTCAATGAAGAATCCACATATTCTTATTTGCAGGTCTGAAGGTAATTAGATTCACCAGCAATCTAGGTATATGCTATGTGAATAGGACTCAGATGAGATGTCCCCTTCAGTCAAAAATTGAGTTTCCTTACGCTGAAAACATTTTCCGATAAGTTTCAAAAGCTTCTGTTCCCCTATTTTACGATGTACCACCAATACTCCTGCAAGAGACCTCATTGGCTTGTCTCCCAATAGCTCTAAATTAGGAGACGTCCCTTTGCACTTGTTTACTTCGAGCTTCTAAACAAATTCAGCGTTTAGCTACTCCCAGATTCTCATCTCAGCCTTGATCTCAGAATATTTTATAGCGGTGAAGTGTGCTGGATGTGGAGCAAGTTTGATATGCTTGATGGTCGAACGCCAATTCGCTTGCTCACATGCATCAAACCCTGAGCCAAATACGGTTGCTAGATCTGGTTTCTTTTAGAAGTCTGTGCCGAACAACTCGTGATATGGGCCTTTCCAAGCGGTCAGAGTGATTGTTCTTCGTGCTTCCATACACATGAGACAGTATTGAAGCGCGCGTGGACTAGGCTTGTCGGATTCTTCCACAACATCTAGGCCTATGACCGATAGTTGAATGGCTTTGAGAGATGGCAGAAGGTGTAAGAGGGGGTGTTGCCTCCGATCATCAAAAGTGACGACTGTGAATTTGACTTCATCTTTACACATAACCTGTAGTGAATATAACCAACAGGACCCACTCCTATTGACCACGATCTTAAATCTTAGGTAGAATCAAGATTCTCAAGCTCTTCCAATTCTTTTTACAATCCATCATCTTTAAGATTGACCCAAAACCTTCAAGATTAGTTTGTACAACAAACTCAAACGGCCTCCTTTTTCCTTGGTAGATCCACAAGAAAGTCATGATTTCTTGAAGAAATCATGACTTCAGGCAAAGCGGACGGTGCACTCGGGCGGATGATTCCCAAGTCCAGACCGATCAAAGTATTACTGTAAGAATATGCCTTCTACTTGCTTGTGCAAACCTTATTTAATTGTGGTATTATTCTAGTTGTCTGAAATAGCAACTTTGGAACTCAATGATGCAGCAGATCAATCTACTGAGAGGCGTAAAGCTGAACGTAATCGACGAAAGAAATTGAATGCTAAGAACGAGAAATGTTGGGAAGTGCGAGTCAAGATACTAAAATTCCATTATCAGTTGGAAGTGGAAAGACCTCAAAGTCTCTTGCAAGTGATTGCTTCGATGGCAACAGTAGCATTGATTGTGTTGTTGGAAGCTCCGCTTTGGCACAGGAAAAGACCGGAGGTAATAAATGACAATTGTTTTTCTACTGACACAGCAAGTACTGACATTATTCAATATACTTTTTAAACGCCATGTTCGAAATTAAGGCAAGCCCCGGAAAAGGGTCTTAAGGTTTTCGCCGCACAAGATATCAAAAAAAGAAACAGAGGTTTTGAGGGAAGCGCCTTTGATGAAATGTGGTATGAACTGGCTCCTCAAAGAGGCCTTTTTCATGTCACTCAATGAGGAGAAGAAGAATGTTTTTAGGTCTCTACATAGTCATTGTAGCTGCAACGAGAACCCATGCCGAGAAACAACACTCATGAAGATTTACGATACCAATAGCTTCGATATTTTCGACGACAAACCGGAACGCACAAATTACATTTACCACTTTGCATCACGCATTAACCACGAGTGTCTCCCTAACATGGCTCGAGGAAACACCAAGAATGGAGATTTGGTCTTTAGTGCTGTGCGGAACATCAAGCGGGGCGAGGAATTGACTACATTCTACCAAGCACCTCTTGGCACTATCCTCGCTCGCCGAAAGATTTTATTATCTAAATATGGATTCACATGTATGTGTAAGGCTTGTATAAACAATAAAGTCCTCAACTACTGTGGCGAGGCTTTGAAATATGCCCCTTGGATCATTGCTAACGAAAGTGGTTCTGAGATACTCAATAAGCCAACTTTGGAGGAGATTCAAACCGCGAAGCAAGTCGAAAGCTGGTTCGAGAGTGTCTCCCAAGCAGCAGCAAAGGCCGGACAAGGTATGACGATCGCTATTGGCAATGATCTTCTGCGAAGCCAAAGCACTCAGGAACGACGACACCTGATTGTTGAAAGTACAGTGCAGATATTTGAGGATTACTTGCGAAAGAACAACCCTTATGGATTGAACGATGATGTTATTTCTGCCTACAGATACCGAGCAAATATTTCCCTCTTAGAGCTGCAAAGCAACTTTTCAACAACATGGGGAGGATGATGGGAATTCTTCGGAAGAATTCTGAGCGCAGAAGAGAAATTTTCGGGGTTGGATATCAATCGTGAACTACCATGATGACAATGGGTTTGTCGGAGGAGAGATATCATTGGAGTGAGAGTGCGTGATTTTTATAGCTAGGAAAGGAGTTTTGCAAAAGCTATGGAAGTTCTCACAAATTCCTAGAAATGAAGTCGAAATTTGAAGCATAACCACACACCTTATTTGACTTAGAGTACCCACAAGTTGTGTGACCATAGAAAATGAAGATGCCGCCATAGTTTTTATCGAGGCAGTAACGTGACGATAGAGTTGTTAGAATATTGAGAATTTTAACTTTGAACCCAACGATGTGGGCTGATAACCTTAGGTTAATTGCTGATTAATTACACAGCAACAGTAACACCAAAATAAACTTGACGATAACGTTCTTAGATCATAATTTTGAGAAGTTTTGCTACCATCAACAAATGAATAGTCATGATGATTAATTCTTTAATTCCTTTCCTTCTGGGAAGTTTACATCTCATTTCATTTGTGAAGAGCTCTTCATCCAGTCCTCCCCAAATACCTATGAATCCGAACACAGAACATTCCCGACTCACCGTAATTGAATCAAACCTCATCAGGCTTCACAAAGATCTCATTTCTATCGAATCCATTACTGGCAATGAGTATGATATTGGTCAATATTTATATTCTTACCTTTCATCCCGCAATTTTACGGTTGAAACTCAACATGTCTCTCCCATCCAGTCAGCATTCAATGTCCAAAACGTGTATGACGAACCACGACTCAATATCTTCGCATATAAAGGGACAACACGAAATACTAGACTTCTAATCACAAGTCATATGGATACAGTTGGACCATACATTCCATATTCACGTTCTTCAAATGGAGAAGAGAATAAGATTTGTGGTCGAGGAAGTACCGACGCCAAGGGATGTATGGCTTCTCAAATTATCGCCGTTGAAGAATTGATAGCTGAGGATTCAATTCATGAGGGCAATATCGGACTACTCTTTGTAGTCGGGGAGGAAACAGACGGTGCTGGTATGAGAAGAGCCAGTGAGATATTCCAGCAAGATGGCATTACATGGGAGGGTGTCATTTTCGGGGAACCATCGGAGCACAAATTGGTTCTTGGACACAAAGGTGCGCTAGCGTTTGAGATAATTGCTCATGGGAAGGACGCCCATAGCTCTTATCCAGAATTGGGAATAAACGCAATTAGTATTCTGATCAAGGTACTAGCGGAGATTGATGGAATGAGACTACCTGGAAGTGATAAGTTGGGTGAAACGACCACAAGTATTGGGATGATACAAGGCGGTGTGGCATTGAACGTCATTCCAGCAACAGCATCAGCTTCCGTCTTGACAAGATTGGCAGCCGGGACACCGGAACAAGCTATGAAAAGGATCGAATCTATCATCGCTAGTCTTGATATCGATGAGGGGAGTGTGGAGGTGAAACTTGGTCGTCATTTCGGTCCTGTGGACTGTGACGTTGATATAGATGGTTTGTTGCAAAAACTTCCTAAGACTTGGACGGTACTAAGATACTCAATTTTAGGTTTCGAGACGGATGTAAAGCGAGGAGGAACTGATGTTCCAAATCTTAAAGGAAATCATAAGCGTTATTTAATCGGACCCGGATCTGTAATTTCGGCACATTCGGATCATGAATGTATAACTGCTGATGGGCTTACTAAAGGTGTAGATGATTATAAGAGAATCATCAGAAATCTCATAGCAAGATAACCCAAGGTATCCAATGGTTCAGATTATAGTTCACCATTTGAAACCCTCTAGGATCCCCAAACTCTATTAAGCATTGAAATGATTTACGAGATTAAGAATCGTATTGTCGGAACCTCAAAGGTAGAAAGTTGAATCGGACTGCAGTCCGGACCACTGAAACATCAAGATGATTTGGCTGAGAGGAACCATATGAGTATTAGTATCCAATGATTTGCTTAGACTGCAATCCGAACTAAACCCTTTGTTTCTTTTCTGGTTAGTGGTTAGCATTCAGATCAATAATTTCCAGTCATATTCTTTATATTGAGATATATAGATCTATTCTATCGATGCTGCTTGATATTAGTTATCAACTTTGTATTTTAGCTTCGGTATATAGCGGAATTCAATGAAAGAGTGTTTTGGTGAAATTGTCACTCTGTTTGTTCTCAACTATTGACCAAAACAAAGAGTGACTAGCGAATATCTTTTTCCTCAACTTGAATTCCTTTATTTCGGTCAACGATTGACTGATGGTACTGCTAACATTGCAAGACAAAGGAGTGAGATAGCCTGTCATAGCAAAGTTCCCAGTGACTGTTCGACAACTCTCCGTTTTTTTACGATTTGATATGACCCGTTAAGAGGTAAAAATCGACTTCCATTTCAAACATTTGCGGAATTTTATCCTTTATTGCAACATGTGCTTACGAACAATGTGCCATTACACTTTGTGTGATCAGAAGCCATACTCTTGGATTATACAATCATGCCAGCCTCTTGGAGTTTGCGAAAGGGTACTTACTCAGGGGTTTCCTCTCGTCGACTTCTGCCCCGAATGTTACATGGTGGAAGATCCCACGGCGACCCTTCCCAATCAAGCTGCGGTTAAAAGATTCGGCACAGAATATGAGTTTGATCGACTTCGTTTCGAAGAGTCCAAATTACCGGAGAAAGCTAATGCTGTGTTGAATCGAGCGCATAACTTTGTAAATATGAACTTTGAGCCAGATGTCAGAGACAATCTTGATATTTTTTGCTCCGACGAGCGACTCAACCTCGATGTTTATAATCATCTTTACCTCCTCATTTTTCAACAACTTCTACCTCATCTTTGGCTCACTGTTAGAGCTGGTCGAGCACAGGAAATAACCCGAGAGCATAGAATTATAATGTTGCAATTACGGCAGGCTATACTTCGAGATCTTGCATTTAACTATGCAGAGACTCAGTACAAGGACAAAAAAGAGGAAGGAAAATGGAGACAAGCGATGGGTGCCCACGCCCCGCTCATTGCAGAAGTTTGTGTTAATCCTTCAGCTGATAGATGCATGATATGCCTGGAATCGCTGAATAGAGGGCCGTGTCTAAAGTTAAAGTGTAACCACACGTACCACAAAGATTGTCTTGCACTGATGGTCGAATTCAAGGGATGCGCCATCTGCAGAGAGGAATGCCGTGGTCCATTGCCTGATATATCAGTAGAAAATGATGGCCCATGGCCAGAATGGTTAGAAGCGATCGCTCCTTTTCAACGCCCTCGAGTGCAGGAAGAGCTTCTTGCGCAGCCTCCTCCTACAGACGAGGAAATAAGTGGATTAGAGGCGGATTTCAATCAAACTCAAAAAAGAACTGCAGAGTTGTACGAGAGTGTGTTGCGTGATCAACAAAATCTTTCGAATGCCAGATTCAAAGTGGAAAGCATTGAGTACAACATGAAAGAAGATGCGTCGAATATAAGTGAGCTTGAGTGGGTCGAACATAATAGTCGCATGGCTGCTGGAGTAGGCAAGGGAAAGGAACCGATAAAGGAATCATACACGCGCTATGAACAAATGCTCTACATGAAAAGGTTGGAGGTAATGGATTACGAGTTCGATCATATAAAAAGCCTTGAGGAATACAATAAGTTACCTTCTGATCCCACCCAAGAGCTCAATCATAGGTTATATCGACGGAAAGAGTGGGTAGGCGCGCGAAATCTATATTATACTCAGAAAAGAAAGAACACAATAGGACAGGCACTGGAAAGTGTTTACTTCAATATTCTTCCCTTTGACGACACATCTGGTCTTCGCAATCTTAGGGAGGAGGAAGGCGAAGCAGAGGAAAGGTTGAGCCAATCTGAACACCTGTGGAGACAAAGTATAGTTGCGCGGGATGACGCTAAAGATAGATGGGACTTTGCTCTATATCATAAATCTTTGTTTGAATCCATCAACTAATGTAGTCAATCCATATTGAATAATATGAAGAGATTCTATATGTTGTATTTAATCAAAGATAGGGAATAGCAGTGTGAATTTGGAAGGGTTGATTTCACGTATGATTTCACGTAAACAATATTTTAGTTCCTTTCTGGTTGGAATGCTGCTGGTGCGTTCTTCTATTTGAATTGAATACATTGGGATTTTGACGACATTAAGAATTTGTATATTGAATGTATTATAGATCTTTTATTACTTTATAGCATTGAAATATTATTTGAAATCAATCGTATAGCGATAGTATAGTGGTGATGCCTTATAAATAAGTCATTCAACTTCAAGGAAAGTTATTTTCCATCTAAAAATTCAAGAAAATGAAGAATGCAGAAAAATAATGACAATAGGGTTTTGGTGTACAAGACTAGAAAACTTTCCAGGTCTATATCTTTCATTTTAAACCAGATTAGATTCCCACAAGACACTTATTTGAAATAGCACAGTCTTTATTAAATACTGTAGGTAGTAGAACTTCCAACATCGTTACTACAAAGCAATGGAAATATCAAGTATGCTGCTGTCACATATGTCTGAATTCGACGTGTCTTAGCGACGTCGAGAAATTCATTGATCAAATAGAGATGGATGTGCGATCGGCCTCTTGATCTAGTTCTCTACGGGATCAAAGTGTAAATTCCGTCAATAATTCGGCGCTCAAAGTATTCCAAAAGACGAGGCCTGCAAATGCTATTTTTGAAACCACCACAGTCCTGCGAGTTAGGAAGAGAGCTGAACTGAAAACATCTTGTATCCTCTACCTTAAAAGTGCGAGCATGGAAAGTACTACTACTTTAAATATGTCATTTTAACCAATATTGACCACCAGAGATAAAACGAAGGGCGCTGGCACCTATGCAACTGTTGAGGGTGTGAAAGTCGCTATGCTTCTCAGACCAGTGACATATATCACTTGATATAAGATGGGAATTTTGCTAAAAAGATCGGACCAATAAATAGAAGCGGTGCTGAAGAAGATATTCACAGTTCCTATCATGAACGAGGAAGGAGAGTAACATCAAAGAAGAAGGTAGCGCAAACATTGAAACGATAAATTGTATCGAAATGAGAATCCATTAGGCCTTTATTTGCAAAAGCAGATTTACTCAGATTTGGATTGATGGAAATGTGTGAAGATCTAGAATAAATGGTTTGGCTGCTGTGATTGTCCAGAAGTTGAGTGATAAAATTCATGGATGCTGGTGGTGCGAAGCTTGGGGTGCCAAGCTAAGTAAAATGAATGACCCCGGCCAAAAGGTAATTACTAGGTAATTCATCATTCTTACTCTTAATTACAGAGTATAACCTCAATCTCTCGTATGCGTATGTGTATCCTCTGGACATCAACAATCAAACGAATTCGAATTCCTAAACTCATTTTTATCAATAATTCATCATTCAATCCTTAATCTTATCTCACCTCCAAGTCTTTGCCATTACCTACTATTGATTTTCAATCATCTCAGACACATGGCAACCCTGCTCCCTAGCTATGTTCATAGCACAACACATCCCACCACGTTCCTACTTGGCACCGGTACTTCAATATGGTCTTCTCTCCTCCCACAACTCCTTTCCACAAACCACGAACTCATTCTCGTGACCTGCTTTTGGGCTTCTTCCTCTAGCCAGCGCGATATTTGTCAACTCCTCCTGAGACTATCGGAACGTGCGGTTTCAGATCAAAAAACCATCCATATCCGGATTTGTTTTTCATCTCTTTCAATATCGCAAAAGATCTTTCACACCCCTTCCCCCGACGGATATTTGTACCCATCATCTCAGTATCCTTCACTTGGACTTCCATCTGAGTCGGATATACCAGGGTTAAATCTACGTGTCAAGTCGATATTTTTCCGCCCATGTCATGTTTTACATGGGAAATATATCATACAAGATACTCGACGCATTTGGTTTCCGAGTTGTAATGTGAGTTGGGAGCCATGGGGAGAAGGATGTATTGGATTTGAACGCGGGGAACTGGTAGAAGATTTGCGGAGTTATTGGAGCAGGATCTGGAACGGCGATGGCCAGATGACAATTCCCGAAATGTCGTGGACGTCGGCTCAGCTAGTAGAGAGAAGTCCATCGATACATGCCGAGCTATGGAATCCAGATTCATCATTGTTAAGTGTCATCGACCTATCAAAACTTCCACAAAACACCGAAACACTTCTTCTTCCACATACTCACTCTGCATATAATCCATTTTCTGTTGTTTTTAGACCAAATGCAAAAACACCCTCAACACCACTCAATACATTCTTGCTATCACAAATTTCAACAGCCAAAACATCAATTACAATCTACACTCCAAATGTTACATACACACCAGTCATAAATTCAATATTCGAAGCATTAGATAAAGGTGTTGATGTCCGAATTGTGGTCTCGAAAAAGTTGATGATCCTAGAGCAATTAGTAACAGCCGGCACGATCACTGAATGGGAGGTATGGAAGATGAAACGTCGATATCGTAAGCTTGTATCTCGTTCATCAAGAAGGGTCGATGACATTGAAGCCGGTAATTCTAGAATAGGAGCTTTAGAAATTGTGTATTTCAATCCCGCTCTCGTTCGTATGAGTGATTTCCATAACCGGAATACGATAACTGATGGAACACTGGCGAGAGGATCTGAAAGCATCGGAAAGGAGAGCAAGCCAGTCAAACTTCATCTCAAAATGACGATAATTGACAATGAAATAACAATTCTTGGGAGTGGCAATATGGATCGGGCGAGTTGGGTGACTAGCCAGGAGTTGGGAGTCGCGATTTTTTCTGGGGAAGTATCTAATAAATTGGCCGAAGTTGCAAGAGGGGTTTACGGATGAATGTATAGTTGCATGATAGGTCTTGTGGTGTATATCGAATCACCGCAGAATAGCGTATTGATGAATTAGAAAACGGCAAACATTGCACATGCCATGGCACTAGGATACGAATAGAAAATAGAATGGATAATCATTGATACAAAAACGGGTACATTGTTACCGCGTGTAATATTTTTTGAATGTTACAATTCATTTGTTGATAAGCTATCGTCACCTTGAGGTATTCTTCCTAACGCCTTCATATATGCATCATCGCATACTATGACATGCTCCTCAAATCCAGAGTCGAACATTAAAATTCTTCCACAGCACAATTAGGATGTAATACATAAACAACTGATTCCCCTGACCTCGAACTGCCTTCCCCATTCGTGTTATCCTCATTAACCAATCCTTGCCCGCGAATTGCCATTAAAATATTTTCCTATAGGATCAAATGTTAGTCCGAAATCCACAGAGCCTTTCATGTACGACGAGCTGAAGCGACGAACAGGAGTAGAAAAGGAATAAAAGTAGTAACGAACCTTAAGCATCCTCTTGATAATCTTTTTGCACAATTTCATTTCTTCATGATATGCCTCTTCATCAGCAAGATCACCTTCGATCTGTTCCAAATACCACTCTACCAACTTCTCTCCCTCCACTCCTTCACCGCTACCCAACTCGTCTTCATTGATCCTTCTAACCAATAGGTTGACCACTCGAATGTATTTGTCATAAGTAATCTTTGTCTTTTGTCTTCCATCTCCTTCAGCTGGCGGTACACTTCCATTGGCATCCTGGGTATCTTCATCCATGGCGTCATCTGCATCGTCATTCGCAGCTGGAGCTGGAATTTCCTCATCATCGTCATCTACCTCAACATCATCCTTCTCAACACTAATAATGCTCTGTCTCAAAAGATTGAAGGCTTCAACGACCATCGGCTCGGTGATTTCCTCAACACAATTCGCCTTTGCAATAGCCTCACTTAATCGAATCATACTCTCCAATTGTCTGACTGTAATGCGATAACTGTTTCTACCTACGCCTCCTTGAGCATCATCATTCCTCAATTCTTTGTATTTTTGTACCAGTAATTCCTTAGCTTCATCCGTGAACTCTGGCTTAAAGGTTTTGGCAAAACGGATGTAGCGCTGGAGTTGCTCGGTCGTAAATTCGGGTTGCACTGCTTCGTCGCGAAGTTGATGGATCCCTACAATATGTTCTGCTAGATGGCGATCCACAGTTTCGTTGCATTCATCCAGAATAACAAAGAACAAATCGAAACGAGACATAATAGGAGCGCTCATATTAATATTAGCTCTCAATGTCGTCTTTCGGTTGTATCTTCCTCCTACTGGATTTGCAGCTGCGAGGATCGAGGTTCGAGCATTCAACGTGGCTTGGATACCTGCTTTGGCAATGGAAATGGTCTGTTGTTCCATAGCTTCGTGAATAGCGACTTGATCACTGATATCCATTTTATCGAACTCATCAATAGCACAAATACCATTATCTGCTAACATCAGTGCTCCAGCTTCAATAGTGAATTCTCCTGTCTCCTCGTCTTTGACTACAGCAGCTGTGAGACCCGCAGCCGAGGAGGCCTTTCCAGATGTGTAGACAGCTCGAGGAAGAAATGAGCAAATATATTTGAGGAATTGAGATTTCGAGGTGGAGGGATCACCAACTATGCAAATATTGATATCACCCCTAAGTTGCATTCCTTCCGGGGTAACTTTGGAAACACCGGACATAAGTTGAAGGAGAAGACCTTTCTTAACAATTTCATGTCCGTAGACCATGGGAGCGAGTGAATTGACGAGACGTGAGTAGATGTGATCTGAATGAACCATTTCTTTGAGATCCTCAATTTCGGCATGTGTCATGGATGCAAGAACAGCTTCCTGGGCATGATCTCCAGGCTCGTTAGGGTCAATAGGAGCCGTTTGATTAAGGGATGCGAGAATATTATTGGATTGTCCGTTGAGTTGTTGATTTGCTGCTGCTCCCTGGGTGGAAGTATCGGGTGTAACCATACATGACAAGAAAGCAAGTCTGTATGTAAGATCTCTTACACCGAGCGCTTTCAATCCAGTGACACCGCTTGCATCTCCACTTCGATTTTGTGTATCTCTAATCGCCATTGGTCGAACACCAGGTAAACCAAGTTGACTAACATCAGGAACCACAATAAGAGCTCCCGTGAAAATACATTTCTCTCCAGCCTTCGCACGATCGACAATTTCTCCACGAAGAATAACATCCATAGTTCTTGGCATACTTCCAGTAGGGATTTCAGAACTATTCTCCTGCACACGAACTTTCTGCCAATCCACGAATGTGCTTTGTCTGATATCCAATCTCCATGCTTGACGATTGTTACACTCCAAGTTCGGACATTGTGTAGGTTCGGTGTATCTAAAGGTTTGTTCGACATTTGGTACAACATTTTTGCAGTTTTCGCATATGAAAGTGGCTAGAGAAAGTTCAGGTCGGACTTCCGAAGTTCTCGTAACGGTACCGGAGATAGATAAAAGTTGTCCAATGTTTGCAGTTCTCAAATGACGTACTCGGGTAACTAAAGGTAAGTTATAAAAGGCCAACGCAAACAATTTATCGGTTTGTTGATTTGTGGTTTTGTCTCCTTGGAAATCGGATTGACTTGCAGATGCGGCATTACTCGCCCCAGATGAAGTTTGATTACTCGATGCAGTAGGCTGACGATGATCTCTGAAATATCTCGGTTCGTATTTGGCGATCATATTGTGTAAAGCCTTCGTAAGGAATGGTAGGAATCTGTAGTATTCTTCAACTATTCCCTCTGCCAATGCGCCACCTTTGTATGAAGAGAGGTGTGTATAATCGACATATAAAGTAGACAATTGATATGTTCTTAGCCCATGAATTTGCGCAATATAGTATTTATCGGTGGTCATCGCAGATGAAGGAGTTGCGCCGGATAGTATTGGATCTTCAACATATCTGCAAAAGCATTAGATGTGCGATGGTTAAAATAAGGGCAGAACTCACGACTCAAGAAATTCCTCAAATGTGAGTTGTACATATTGCCCAATCGCATCCTCCACTCTTGGTATTGGCCTATCACTCTTCCTTGGACGGTTAGTATTTTGTGGAATGGCATCATCTGCGAAACCTTCATCGTCACTCATAGCACCAGCGCTCTCGGATGGGGGACCTCTTGGTCTACCAGATGCTGAAGAACCCCTATGTCTACGAGCCTTGGGAGTTCCAGCTCTTGAAGAATTTCCAAAGTCTGGTGTTGGCGCATCGGACATCATTACGGATGCCATTTTGTGCTAAAATTGAAGGAATGGCGAGTGAGTTGGTTGATGAATGAATGAATTGTTTGTTGTTGTTTACTTTTGAGGGGCATAAATTCAGGAGTCGTCAAAAATTCCACGTCGCGTTGCCAAAAACACGGAGATTTCTATCTTAGCGCGATCAAGTTACCGTAATAGATTGATTTCTGTCATACCACCACCCAATAGCTAGGGTACGGTACGTGATACAGACTCTACACGTAATGTACTAGTAATTCCCACTTGTGCATCACACAGTCTTATAAATTGCAATTGCCAGGTCCTCTCTTCATTACAAGCCATTGTGCAGTATTACGAATCGTGCTGTTCCTTCAAGCATTGAAAAGCCTTACCGAGCCCACCATTTAGTATCTTAAAAAATATCAATTGTGAGTTCGTGGATAGATGAGCTGATCTCGACTCTTATGACCAGAATTCTGGAATCGTTCTTTCGAGGAAGGTCCTCGCAAGACAGATGACAACGCTAAATAAGGACGAGAGTGTTTGTTTCAATCTTTATGGTCGCGGAAGCGAGATGACCAAGAGTGTAAAGCCTTCTTCGGCATTGACTGCTTGCTTATTGCTGATGTTGCTCTATCATGAATATTTTGAGGGGATACGAAAGAATTGCACCCTCTTCACTTGGCCTAATAATCCTACCAAGAATTTGCCGCAACATTATCGACGTTAACAAGCGTGTATTATCACTGAGCTCCTAGTAGCATCAAATGCGATATTGATAGGACGATGAATTGTGATTCGTCTGCTCGCTCTTGGCAGGACTTGGGAGCCTTGGAACGCAGCCATCAATGTGCTGTACCAATCACAAGCGTGAAATATTGTACCACAAATAATTCTGATTTGATCATTCTGGATTGCAACAAGACATCGGCGCAATGACCCAAGACTACAAAAACTTCGAGAACCGCCTCTCATCTCTTAACCACCTTCCTCATCAAGAAGGGCGGATACTCCCAGTGATCATGAGGCACGGCATGCCCCTCGAGAATATGTTAATTTTCCAAATTCAGGTACAGGCCCGAGGAAGCTCTTGGGGCTCTGAATTGAGGTTGTCGTTTATCGCATTATGAAGAGTAGGATGTCGAGACTCAACCAAAAATCATGATGGGTAGGCTATCATCGGGACCCAACAAGCAGGAAATGTAACCTCTTTGGATGCTGCATGTGAATACGACTTCAAATACCAAGGAATGGAAATAAATGTTTATCATGCCAAGTGTTGCATTGGGTGACATGAAAATGGTTAGTTAATTTTGATACCATGTCGTGCTACCCTTCATATATTCTCCTGTTTCCCCTCAATATCATCTTATTCTAATTCATTGTTATCATACTTGTGATTCATTTAAGCTCTTTCACTGCGAACTCTACCCTCGGCTGCATGAATTCAAGAGTTACTTGTTGATGGTACTTTACTTTGACCGTACTGCATGTTGGCTTTCATGAACCGCATTTTGACACCCAGCTCGAACTGTACTGCCTAAGACATAAAACATGAGTACTTATTCCTCATTACATCAAATCCATTGATAAGGCGCCAGGTACTAACACAAAATCTGTTAGCTTCCATGGCTACTACTACTGATGCACTCACCAGTGCTCCAGTATATCAAACCGCTCTGCTGGCAAACGCGCCAGATAACCTTGATGCAAAAATGTCCAGTGAGATTCATGCCTTCGATCATGAACCATCCCTCGACGAGGATGGACTATTACGTCCCACTGAAGAAGAGAGAACTACACTTCGCAGAATTTCTGGTTCAATTCCATGGACTGCTTATATGATCTGTCTCATCGAATTTGCAGAGCGCGCAAGCTATTATGGTTGCCAATTTGTCTTTTCGAACTTTGTTCAATTCCCACTTCCGTATGTCTCTATATCTCCACGAGGATATGTATTTTAATCCCGCGTCCACTGCTGACGGAACTAATAGCAAAGGAGGAAATGGAGCTGGCGCAACCCCCAAAGGTACCCAGCTCACACCAGGCGCTTTGGGTAAAGGTCTTACTGTTTCATCGGCCCTTGGTCTTTTGTTTAAATTCTTAGCATATACAGTACCTGTCTTTGGGTTTGTTCAGCACTTCTTCGTCTTTGGTTATCTCTTGCTTACTTAGACCTACAGAGGATGGCTCGCAGATACAAAATTAGGACGTTTCAAAACTATTTGTATCGGAGCTTTTGTCTTCGGAGTTGCGCATCTTGTTTTGGTTCTTGGAGCCTTACCTAGTGTATTACAAGCTGGTCATGGCATGGCACCATTTGTTATTGGAATTTTGATCTTGGCTTTGGGAGCTGGTATGTCTTATGAGATGCATCTAAAAGTACAATGTTGATTGAAACCTCAGGTCTATTCAAGAGTAATGTTTCTCCCATGCTTCTCGACCAGGATACACAAAAGGGACTCATAGTTAAGACTCTACCCGATGGGGAACGTGTTATTCTTGACCCTGAAGTTACTGCTCAGAGACTCGCTCTCGCATTTTATGGTATGGTCAATGTTGGCGCATTCTTTGGTCTTGCTACAACATATTCTGAAAAGAGAGTTGGGTTCTGGCTGGCTTATGGATTACCAATGGTTCTTTACCTCTTGCTTCCGATATTGCTATGGGCAATAAACAAACGACTGGTCAAATATCCACCGCAAGGAAGCGATCTTGGAAAGTTTTTCAGAGTTATCGGTACCTCCCTGAGAAGAAATGGTCTGAAAAAATTTGGGCGCAAGGGTTATCTCGATGCTGCAAAACCTTCCATCCTCGCTGCAGAAGGTATCACTGGTGAACATAATGGTAAGCCAGTAGACTGGGACGACAATTTTGTCGAGGATGTCAAACGATCTTTGGAAGCCTGCACTATTTTCTTGTTCTTTCCAATCTACATCTTGAATGATGGAGGTATAGGAAACGTCACGACATCCCAAGGTTCAGCAATGGTAACCAACGATGCACCTAATGATATCCTCAATAATTTCAATGCTCTTACTGTTATCGTTACCATCCCAATCCTTTCTTACGGAGTTTATCCACTTCTCCGTCGCCATAAGATTCACTTCGGTCCTATCAAGAGAATAACATTTGGCTTTCTTATTGCCGCGGTTTCATCTGCCATTGGCGCGATCACTCAATGGAGGATCTATGAAACATCCCCATGTGGATATTATGCCACTGGTTGCGAAATAGGAACTGGTGTTGCTCCACTTAGTATCTGGTGGCAACTTCCTCAATGGATGATTGGAGGTATATCGGAATGTTTTTGCAATGTCACTGCTCTTGAACTCGCCTATTCAAGAGCTCCTGCAAATATGAAAGGTCTTGTCACTTCCATGTACTTGTTTGCTACAGCTCTCTCTGCTGCAATTGCACAAGCTTGTACTCCGAGTTTAGTGGACCCGTATTTGATATGGCCTTATGTTGCACCAGCGGTATTGGGAACTTTAATGGCAATTTGGTTCTACTTTTTGTATAGGCACCTTGATGACGATGAATATGTTAGAGGTGGTGTCGGTGATACTTTGGGTGAGGAACCGACAGTGGAGCGTAGGGAGTCAATTAGGACTGGTGATGCTACCCAAGAAGTTAGACCAAACGAAAAGGTTTAGTTGTGGCTCATTGTCAGTCGAACCAGTGTTCAAGATGGTAGGACTTCAGATGGTGCCTTTATCTGAAATTTGCGCGCATTCCTTTGGTAACAGTGGCCAGTCAGGGTTTTCACTATTTAAGTAGTTTTTGAGGAATGAAACGATGTCACTGAGATAGTATGATTAATGACTGAAAATGAAGGTTAGTTGTCAAATGTTCAACGTGAGCGCGCATTCTGTCATTTTGGACCATGATGTACCACATAGCAGTTATTTTCCGATCATCATTGAAGGGAAATTATCCTATTTCAACATCTCCCAACACAGAAAGGTATGCTATCTTGTGTGTGCAATAGAGTTAATTTTACAACTCACTCCACTCCACATACCCGTATGCTGGTATGTTCTGGAATCTGGAGAAACATCAAGTCGCATTGAAGAGTAGTAATGCAGTAGTCTCGTCGCGATAGCAAGCTACTAAATGGACCCGAATTCGCGAAATAAGGAGTGGATTCGAGTGGCATGGTTCCCTGTGGATCAAACCAATGGATTCTGTGTCCTGGATCTATCAATCATAGGGCTTACCGGAATTAAGCTGTGTTAATTCGTGTCAATATTCGTTTCAGATTTATAGGTCCATGATCGATTGAGCAATGGGACATGTACAACCAACTCCCCGTGTTTAGTTTGTTTGAAGGCGAGATTTATGAGGCAATGGGACTATTGAATTCTATCCTATATCGCAAGAAGCGAGGTTATATTCATGCACTTTGGAAGGAATAAGCGGAGGATGCAATGATATAATGTTGAATTAAACAGTGACAAAGTACATGATTAACAGAGTTCCACAATACAAGACAAGTCCCTTAGATTATAGAAGATTACAACTGTGAAAGTACAGTCTTGCTTCCCCCACCGCCGCCTACCACCTTGTATACTAAGCAAATGCAAACCAAACATCTTCTGCCAACAGATACAACTCCCAGCACGTAGATAAGGTTTTAAAGCAACCGTTCTAGCTCTAATGTAGCCATTTAGCCTTGAAAAGCTGCGCATTGAGCAGGATGGCAAATGTTTATCGGGGCAGTATCCCCTACGCAACGTGTGCAGATACGGTTGTCGCAGCACTTGACGGTCTCGGAGCAATATCCTGTTCAAACCCACCATCGTCAGTCTCGTTTGTCATAATATGCAAATACAAGCTGTGAAAGAAGCCTGATGATTCTGAGACTTACCATATATTCCTGAACAGAATTCATTCGCCGCCTCTCTACTCTCTTTCACGAGGTCTCTCTTGCTCACGTCATTTTGAGGCCCGCTTCTAGCTCCTTGAACATCTGTAACGGTATCAGCTGGAATGCCGGAAAAAGGGTGAGATTACTTCAAACATACATCCTATCTCAGTAGTAGCATCAGGCGCGGCTGCAAGTTGACTAGGCATGGCCATGACCGAAGCCAAGAATAGTGTAGTTGCAAAGAGGAGCTTCATGGTGGTGATGTATTGGTGGTTGGTAGGCTTGCACTGTTATAATGTTTGTAAAGAGAGCTTGATGGTATGTATAATTGAATTGAATGATTGAAAGAAAAAGGGATATGAGCACCTTCTTATACACATCAAGTTGAAGGTAATCATGATTGAGCCTCACTTTGTTCGATTTAGTATCGGCACTAGTATTATATTGATTGAGGTGAAGATAATCAAGTGTAAACCATACACCGATAATGTCAGTGTAAGCTTTCTGACATTTTGAGACACGGGTGGCAGGATCGTCCAACGACTATACACTAGGCGGAAATAGACGAAATAAAACTTAGCCCTAATGTACCGTGTCTCATAAATTATTTGAGAATACCTCATCAAGCGAATATGATAACGCGGTAATCTATAAATTCTGCATCACGCACGGAGGTATGCACTATCAATCTTGTCTCACCGCCTTCGAATTTAAAGGCTCCAAGGTTGATTTGTATGCGCAGAATAGTTTGATTGATGGTAAATCGAAGGCGGTGAGACTAAAATTAGAGAATTAACCTCCATATAGAACTATCCTTTAGTACTTCTTCATGGATCGGTGACATTTCAATATATATAGGATTGAGAAGATTGATATCAACCAGATATAGGACATTTTATGATGATACATTCTCGATGAGAGCTTGTGGAGAATTATTTGGTAGACAAGTTTCTTCAGTGAGAATATTGATCGGTACAATAACAATGAGGAATTCTCTAATAACAGGGAATCAGTACAAGTATGACGGTAGCAATTCTCCGAATGTAAGGGAAAATAAATTTTGAGATGTTGTTTCCCCAGACTACTTGTCTCAGATTGAATCTTGATCGACCAACCTTATATTCATGTTAGAACAGTAGTCAAATTCAAATGTCTTCAATTTCGATAATCGTCGTAGATCGTAATTAAACTACTTTATGAAGCTTTTCTATACTACTTACTTATAGAGATGAAGACAATTCCTCGTACTTCTTAGGTTTTCCTAGTATTCCTTAATCTCAACCCTTTGTCTAACTTAATTGAAACCCCTCTTTAAAGTTTAACCTGCATGTTTATGGTTTTAATACTCGCTATCTTTCTTTCTTAATTATATAGTAGAAAGTGATTGGATAATATTCTTCAGACCTATATTCCAACAGAAGGCTATATAGAGGTCAAAGAATAGTCTTAGCAACTAGTCAGCTAAAATATTACACTCGGTACAATAGAATACCATACAACTACCACTCCCGAACGATTATGCCGACATCTAGTTCCATTCCTTCTGTATCACCGTTGCTTGAGATTCAATATTCTTCGAGATGAAGGTTCTTATGTGCCGATAATCAATGTACATATCAAAAAGTACACCTTTTCCCCATTGCCTCCCTCGCTCCCCTCTCCTTCATGATGCATAAACTTTTGAACATCTGTGTCAAGATCCTAATACCACATTATCTAAACCCATGAGCATAACTTGGTATCAATAGCCAGCACCTGTGCGCCAATCCTAATCCTCCCGTCCACAGATACATTCGACGCCCCACTTGTAGTAACATAAAAGATATGACTATCCCACGGTGTGCGTCCAAAAGCCGCAGCTGTCGGTCCTGCTACACTCGTAGAATTGAGACTACCCGCCACAATCTCGGTAGTGATCGGACTCCGTGAATCCACCGCTGGTGCAACCACGCGCTCGATAGAATTTTCAGAGCCGGTCGTAACATAAGCAATAGTGTCGCGGAGTGCAAAGTCATCGTAGAACCAAGTAGAGTTCGCCTCGTGGGACAGGATTTCAACTGCTGCACCTGTAACTTCTGTGCCGTTTTCGTGGATGGGAAAACGGACAAGCATGCCTAGACCTGTATTGGTGAGGTAAACCATTCCGTCTCCGATTTTGATGCCGTTAACGCCTACAGCGCCAAGGTTGGTGTGTTGGTATGCCTGTGTGTAGGTGTTGTTGATGGCAATGAAATATTTTCCGGAGATGGGGTCTAGATTGTAGACTACGCCAGCGGCGACATTGACGAGCACATTAGACGGCCCAACGCCCCACCGAGGCAAGGAAGTCATACCGTTGAGAAATTGACCTGAAGAAATGTTTGCAATGGTGGACGATGTTGCCGTGGTCTGTGTTAAATTTAAAGAATCGACACGATGAGTGCCAGCGACTGGACCTGTACTCGAAGAGAAGCCGCCACCATTTACGGCGTAGACATCACGATCATACTCGGTGATGCCAAATATGTTGAGGCCATCGAAATCATGCACAACTGTCGGAGTATAGTGTGAGATTTCATAATAAGTATACTAAATCACTTATTAATATCTTATTAACAAAGCTATATATTGATTAGTAATATATATACGATATGATTTTAT